>PVKN010008210.1:0-25409 GCA_004027915.1 Capromys pilorides
CACTTTCAAAAAAATAATTCTAGATCAAGAGTATACCCCAATTAAAAAAAGATGGATTCTAATTTGTGCAATATATGAAATTTAATTCAAAAAAGCCAATTGAACTAAGATTATAAAACTTGTAGAAGGAAACATCGAAGAGCGTCCTTGTGATTTTGGGGTAAGTGAAAATTTCCTTGAAATGACCCTAAAATCCCAACTCGTAAAAGAAAAAAGCTCTGAATCATTTAAAATGCATTAATAAGAAAAAGCTAATTAATACCTAGGCAAAAGTTTGGGGAAACACTTCATAAATAAACACTTGGATTAAAATTAAACAACTAGCCAGGCGTGGTGGCGCATGCCTGTAATCCCAGCACTTGTGAGCTGAGACAGGAGGATTGGTGCAAGTTCAAGACCAGCCTGGGCTAGAAGAGTGAGCTCAAGGCCAACCTGAACTGCATAGCAAGACCCATCTCAAAAAGACAAAAAATTAAGTTAAACAACTAAAAATGCTCACATTAGTTGTTATCCATTTGGGAAATGTATATTTAAGATGCACTGAAATGCTACCCTGTAGGCATTGAAGTAATATGGACTTACTATACTCAGGGTAGCCAATCCTTTTGCTATGTATTTAGTACAGTGTCTACAGGGTGTTCAGGATCTTTCTATGTAGATTGAGCTTATAGTGATCCTCCTGTTTTCAGCCTCCCAAGTGCTGGGATTGCAGGTGTGCATCACCATGCCCAGTCTCAATTGCCCTCTCAGTGTGCCAGGGGGTGCCAAGGATCGAACCCCAACTGCCCTGCTCTGCCTAAGCAGGCCCTTCAGTCCACGGAGCTATTTGGTGCACCCCGTGTAGCCAACCTGGGTGGACCCAAACTTTCATGCCCTTTTGGGATGTTGTAAAATGACCTAAACTCAAAACAGGAAGTCTCCTAAAGGTTAAGCTCCTACCTAGCACATGACAGCTATTCCACAGCTAGCCATTTAGAAAAGAGAAATGAAATCTTATGTGCACATCAAGAATTAGATACCAACTCGGGGCATGGTGGTGCACACCTATAATCTCAGCACTTGGGAGGCTGAGGCAGGAGGATCGTTGCGAGTTTGAGACCAGCCTGAGCTACAAAAGTGAGCTCAAGGCCAGCCTGAACTACATATTGAGATCCTGTCTCAAAAAGACAAAAAAGAATTAGATACTAACGTTTCTAAACCACTTTATTTGTCATAACCCTAAACTGGACCCAACCTAAGTGTACAACAAGTAAACAGAAACACTTAATTCTAGTATGTGAACACCATAGGATATTACTTATCAATTAAAAGAATCCATTATTTACAGTTTACAACAGCACCCAGAAATCTCAAAATAGTTACACGGATCAAAGGAAACGAGACCGCAAAAGAGAGCACAGAGCACGTGATTCCGTTTATATAAACTCCAGCAAATGCAAATTAGCCTCAAGTGACAGGAGGAAAGAGCTGTTGCCTGGATACAGCCAGCGGAGGGGGAAGTGGTGGCGGAGAGCAGAGAAAGGAGCCGTGGGACAAGGCTGTGGGCCTCGTGACGGCTGCCTCGAGGCCCCGGGTGCGCAAGTGCTGGCCCTTGCCGCTCTGTGCGCTTCAAACGCACGTGCAGGGCCTAGCGCAGGGCAGTTAGACGCGGCGGACTGAAGCGAGCCTGCCTGCAAGCCAAGCCTACTCGGTGCTGCGGCTTGCAATATCAAAGTGCCGAACAGGAGACAAACACATCCCAGGCAGTGGTTCTTGCTCCTCCTGCCCTAGGCCAATGCCTGACCATCCCCCCCCCCCCCTCACCCCCCATCCCCATACCCCCCTACACCACCCCCGCTGCGGGCCTCCTGGGAGGCAGGGCCTGACCAGCGCCTCTCTCCACCTCTGCGGTGCTCCTGATGTTCTTGGGCATTCTTGAACAATGATGCCCTAGAAAAAGCCCGGCGCCAGCTAACTATAAGTATTAGGCATAAATTCCCTGGAAAGCCAGCTGCTTCCCGGGAAAGGAGAATGCAGTCTTACGGTTCAGGCCGCCCTCGCGCTCCTCTCAGGCCCTGAGAGCTTCGAGCTTCCGCGCCTTCTTGTCTCTGCCGGCTCTGAGCTCCGGCTTCCTCTGGTTTTCCACAGATGCTTTGTGGGGAGTTCATGACGACCTTCTCCTGCTGCTGCTTAGCTGGGGTGGTGGCCAGATGGGTGGCATGCTAGGCCTGTGCCCGGGCCTCCTCGGGCAGAAGGCGGGCACCAGATCCCTACACGCCACACGGAAACGCTGTGCCAGAGAAGAGGTGCCCTATAGGGAGAAGCGTTCATTTTGCAGCACCGAGGATTGAACACACTGAGCTAAATCTGCAGCCTTTCTTTTAAGTTTTACTTTGAGGCAGCTTCTCGCTGAGTCACTACACTGACCAGGCTGAGCTGCAGTTTTTATTTATTTATTTATTTATTTTTGCGGGACCAGGGTTCAAACTCACGACCTCGCATTTGCCAGGCAGGTAGGTACTTGTGCCACGGAGCTGTCTCCCCAGCCCCTCATGAGCTGCAAATTTTGATCCTCCTGCCTCAGCCTCCTGGAGTGCTAGGGCCTCAGGCATGCAAAGCCCCTCTTGGTTGGAAGCCGCATTCTTTCCATGTTAGTTAGAGGCTGGGGAATTGTGCCGGTTTTCAAATCTTGATACATTTAAATTTAAAGCGAAGATAAGAAGCAGCTCTGGACAAATGGAGTGACATGTGAGGCCACCTTGGTGGCCACCTTGGCGATACCTGGACTGCCATTCTTGTCCTTACTTCAAGGGCTGCTCCACCTCCGCGCTACCCGGCCTCAGCAGACCCATGCCCTGCTGGGTGGGGCTCTGCTCAGCCTCAGAAGGATGCGGACCTTTCCCAGCCAAAGGCAGTGGCGCCACGGGCCACCCAAGCCGGTGGGCTGCGGGGCTGCCTCCCTGCTGCTGTCCCTGAAGCCCTGTGTGCCGGCATCCTGGGCTCCTCGGCTCCTTTGCTTTCTTTTTCCTCACTGGTCAGCTGGCCACCCGGCTAAGGGATGTCCAGGCAGCGGTAACACACGATTTCTGGGTGTGTTCCCGTGAGTGCTTCTGGAAGACACTGGTATTGTGTGTTAGCTTTGGTTCTCTTGAGAGGCAGAATCAAAGAAAATCCATGTATAGTTGCACCAGGGGTTTATTAGGCAGCTCCCAGGGGCGCGGATGGGAGAGTCCGCACGGCCGTCCACGAACCCGAGAGCCAGAGGACTCAGGCGCAGCTCAGGCAAGGAAGATGAGGCCACAGAAGGAGCAGGATCAGGGGTGCAGCTCCACCAGGGCAGAATCCCTGGGAGCTCCCAGCAGGGTGGCTGGCCCGTGCACCTCGCAGGTCAAAGACCTGGAGGCTGGAGGCCCACGTCCAAAGGCGAGGACAGCAAGACGCGCCCAGCTCTGGAAGAAGAGCTCCTTGCATCAAAATTAAAACTGATGGGAGGCCTGGGCAGAAGAACCACAAGTGCGTCCCCAGCCTGGGCAACTTAATGTAATGAAGACCCTGTCCCAAGAACCATAAATTAAAAAGAACTGGGGACACAGCTCAGTGTGAAAGACCCAGGTTCTGGAGTCAGCCCCAGGTACTGAAGATGACCACATGGATGGTGATATTGGAGGGCGAATTGCAGACAGGCAGCAGGGAAAGTTCTGGGGTCGCCTAGCATAACTTCCTCCCTCTAACGTCACCAAAGCTCGTTGTACCTTCCAAGCCAGGAAGCCGACCCCTCCACAGTGCTACTCACTGGACACAGTGCGGAGGGCCATGGGAGCTTTAAAAGCCACTGGCGTTCCTTCTTCCAGGATGGACACGGACCTGTTGCCACAGTTTCTCCAGTCTGCAGCAGTGCCTTGGGCCTTTTTTTTTTTTTTTTTTTTTTAATGTATTTAATACAGGGTCGACAGGGTCTCACTGCACAGACTGGACTCATAGTAGTCCTCCTGCTTTTGGCCTCCCCAGAGCTGGGATTATAGGCGTGCACCACCACATCTGGACTCTGGCTGGCTCAGCCCACCCTGGGAGCGTGGCCGGCATGGCATGTGGTACCAGGGATCAAACTGTGGTCCCTGCACTTGCCTAAGCTTGCCTACATTGGTCAGGGTTTTACTTGGAGGAACAGAACAGATATAATATAAGGAATGGATATTAACACAAAATATACAATATATAAGAAGTTATAAGATTGGTTTACAATAGTCAGCCACAGAGTCGGATGAGGAAGCGTGCAGAGGGCGTCTGCATGCTCCGGACTGGAGAACTCAGGCCTGAGGTCTGAAGCTCATTGCAGTGCTCCGTGTAAGTCTCTATCCGTCGGCCGATGGGTCAGCGATGGAAGGCTGAAGACTCTGCAGTGGAAAGGGGAAAGATCCAAGCTGGAGGCTGAAGAGTCTGCGAGCCAGATGAAGTCTAGGCCGAATGCGAAGACTGAAGCTCCTCCAACGAAGTGGAACCTTGACTCCTTCCTCAACCCCTTTATAAAGTCTCTGTGCTGAGTCACTCTGCAGTGGGCCCATTGTGCCCTAAGGTGGAACCAATCATACCCCAGGGCAGGTCCCGGTCATGCTCTAGGGAGGAACCAATTGTACCCCACAGTGAGACCCCCACCAGCAGGGAACCAGGCCTGCTGAGTCAACCAGCCAGGTTGACACAGTGTATCAACCACTGCATTGCCTAAGCAGGCACTTTATTTGTTTCTTTTTTATTTTATTTTATTTGTGGGACTGGGGTTAGAGCTCATGACCTTGCACTAGCCAGGCAGACACTTGTGCCATGGAGCTATCTCCCTGGCCCCTAAGCAGGCATTTTAGTCTGCTGAACTATCTCACTGGCCCTGAAGTTGTGACTTCTTCACACCAGTGTGACCAACCCCTGGTGAACTACGTGCCAGGCCACTTCGTTTCACGTACCAAATTATTAGAAACACTGCATCCTCAGGCAATGTGTACGAGACGCATAATGAACAGAAATGGATTTTGTATTTAGATTTGGATTCCAGGCCCAAGGAACCTCATCCTGTACATGCTAATGTTCCAAAGTTGGAATTATTATCCCAAGCAGATAAAAGAGGGGCTGGCGAGATGGTTCAGCAGTCTAAGGCACCTGCTTAGGAAAGTTTAGGCAACTGCAGGGACCACAGTTCGATCCCCAGCACCATATGTTGTGCCAGCCCCACTCCCAGGGCAGGCTGAGCCAGCCATAAAAAACGAAACAAAACAAACAAACAAAAAAAAAAAAAACCAAAAAAAAAACCACAACAACAACAAAAACACAGCAACAACAAAAAAGAATAAAAGATATTCAGTCTGTAGATATGTATGTTTGTGTGTGTGTGTGTGTGTGTGTGTGTATGTGTGTTACTAAAGACTGTAGTTCAAGAATTGCATTGAGCTATGCTCTTGGGCCTCCTTAACATTTTTATGTTGAGATAGAGTCTTGCTAGGTCACTAAGCTGCCCAAGCTCATCTTGAATTTGTGACCTTCTTGCCTCAGCCTGCAGAGTGCTGGGATCACAAGAGTGCACCACTGCCCCCAGCTAGAATGTAGAATTGTTCTGACTATTTATTCTGAAACTGACAAGTGTTTAAACTATGCAAGCTTACATAAAATCCTCAAGATCCCTCCACAGAGTACCGGTTCTCCTTCCATTTCATAGATGAAGGATGAAGACATTAAGCAATGGCTGATGCCTGCATGGTGACTGCAGGAGGTTGGGCCGTGTGCTGGGGGTGGAGGTCTCAAGGCCAGGAGGCCCCCGCCCCACTGTGAGGGCAGCCCAGGAAGAGCAAGTGAAGCTGGCCTCATGGTCAAGATCCTCCTCCTCTGGAGCACCCGCCCTCTCCATCTCCCCTTGAATCCCACCTGTGTCCAGGTTGTGTTGTTTTGGTTTCCGTGCCAGGGGCTGAGCCCAGGGTCTGTGTGCTAAGCTCCATTCCATGCTCTCTTTACGTTGCTTGTTTTTATTTTGAATAAAATACAATTTTGTTCAAAAAAATTAATATTTTTTATTGTATTCACCGCCGGGTCTCTGAGTTGTCTGTGCTGTGGTAGGACTTGTGGTCCTCCTGCCTCAGCCTTCCGGATGGCAGGGCTGCACTACCACACCGCCCAGGCCTAATTTTATTTTAAGAGAGAATGCGTCATCTGGAATGATGCCAATCAATCCAAAAATTCTGTATGAGAAGCTGCTAGATAGAAAGCCATATCCAATAAAAAGAACTGACAGGAGAAAGAAAAGCATCTATCATAAATGCCATTGAGGGGCCTGAGGGATGGCTCAGCGGTCTAAAGCACCTGCTTAGGAAAGCTCAGGCAACTGCAGGGACCACGGTTCAATCCCCCGGCACTACACGCTGCGCGAGCCCCACCCCCAGAGCAGGCTGAGGCGCCCTAAAAAGAAATAAATAAATAAAAATGCCATTGATCTGAACCTTGCAAGCTGAAAATAAAGCAATGCTGTGACACGGATCTGCTTAATCCACTTGTCATTGCATGTGGAGCAAGGACTCGTCCATCTGACGTGCTACCTTATATGACAATTGCCTAATTTTCTCCCACGTGCAGGACATATGAACGTTTCTCGTGGTCCTTTTCTTTTACACTTGCAAACGATGTAACGTCCCATTAAATATTAATGTACAATTATAATTGTGCCTGTACCTCGGCCACACAACACCTGTGAACAAGCGGCCACTTTCAGAGAACTGCATTGAGTCACAGGGGCGAGAAGCGCCACCAGGGTGACGCGCCTGAGCTCTGCACCACACGTGGCTATCAGCAGATCAGTGACACCGCAGTTAGAGAACAGGTGTTCTCCAGCCGGCCCAGCCGTATTGTCTGACAGCTTTATCGAGAACCGGAATAAGACAGGATGGAACACAGGCTTGGCGCTTCAGAGCTGCTCCAGAGCCGGGAGGGGACAAGCAGGGGTCTGGGATGGGGCCCTAACTCCCACGGATCTGGCACCTGGCCCCCACAATTCAGCAGAAGGCATTGGCGGCTTTCTGTGGGTGGAAAGGCAGGATCAAAATGTGCCCTGCTCCTCCACTGGTGGAGACCCCGAGGACACAGGGGTGAGAGTACAGGCAGAAACGGTGCCCTGAGAGCAAGGCGTGTGTGTGCAGGAGCAACAGCTACCAGGACGGCTCTTTAGGACCAGGCCTGGATGCGGGGCAGTGTGTGAGGTGTGGATGACCTTGGGTGTCTGAAGGGGGACCTGGGTCAGACAAGCGGTGTACAGAAGGTGACCCTCCATGAGAGGTGTAGCTTTATCAAGACCCTGGAAAGTAAACCGTAGCCACAAGCCCAAACAAATACACTGATGCCCATAGTCGTGGGCAGCGAATGCCAACGCAGGTAGGAAGTGCATCAGCGATGTGGACAAAAAAAAAGAAAAAAAGAAATGTAGACAAAGCTGCACAGTGCATAGCAAAAGCAGAAAATCCTGCGGATAAGAATGATGAACTGTGGGGGCTGGGGAGATAGCTCTGTGGCACAAGTGCCTGCCTGGCAAGTGCAAGGTCCTGAGTTTGAACCCCGGTCCCGCCCCCCCCAAAAAAGAATTATAAAATGTGAAGTGACCACAAGGCCCACGCGTGAAAATGGAAGAGACGCCAATCTGGCCTTCAGCGCAAGATGATCTTAGCACTGCTCACACTGCAGTTGATTTTCAGGGAAAACACCAAGGCAGACAGAGGTGTCCACGCTGGGCCACGGTAGACAGGACAGACCAAGGCAGGCAGAAGTGTCCACGCTTGGCCACGGTGGGTGCGACGGGCCAAGGTAGGCAGAGGTGTCCACGCTGGGCCACGGTGGGTGTGACAGGCCAAGGTAGGCAGAAGTATCCACTCTTGGCCACGGTGGACATGACAGGCCAAGGGCAGACAGAGGTGTCCACACTGGGCCATGGTGGATGTGACAGGCCAAGGCAGACAGAGATGTCCACGTTTGGCCACAGTGGATGTGACAGGCCAATGCAGACAGAGGTGTCCACGCTTCGCCACGGTGGACATGACAGGCCAAGGCAGGCAGAAGTGTCCACGCTTGGCCACGGTGGGTGTGATGGGCCAAGGTAGGCAGAGGTGTCCATGCTGGGCCACGGTGGGTGTGACAGGCCAAGGTAGGCAGAAATATCCACTCTTGGCCACGGTGGACATGACAGGCCAAGGCAGACAGAGGTGTCCACACTAGGCCATGGTGGATGTGACAGGCCAAGGCAGACAGAGGTGTCCACGTTTGGCCACAGTGGATGTGACAGGCCAATGCAGACAGAGGTGTCCACGCTTTGCCAAGGTTGACATGACAGGCCAAGGCAGGCAGAAGTGTCTACGCTTGGCCACGGTGGGCGCAACAGGCCAAGGTAGGCAGAGGCGTCCACGCTTGGCCACGGTGGACGTGACAGGTCAAGGCAGACAGAGGTGTCCACGCTTGGCCACAGTGGGCGTGACACGCCTCGGTGCTCTCTGCCCTGAAGTGCAGCTCACGGGTCGGCAGGAGCTCTCTAGTGAATCTGTGAAATGACAGGAAAGCAGCAAGAAAGAGGCTGAGTCTCTTCAGCCTGGACAGCAGAGACGCTTCGGCCACCGCTGGAGTGGGGTGCAGGGCTTCGGGGACGCGGGGGATCCCCAGCTGAAGCATGGTTGCTAGAGAAGCTCTCAACGCCTTCTTATGCATTAGAAACCTTTGACGTTGTGACTGGCTCTGGTCACTTGTGCCTGGCTCTTGTGGGTGCTCCTCAGCCCTCCCTCCTCAGCTCCCTGATTCTGTGGCCCTGAGACCAGGAAGCTCAAAGAGCAGAGCCGCCCAGAGGTGGAAAAGCAGATGGCCATCAGCCTCAGGGCAGTGCGGAGCATCGGCGTGTCCCCAGACCCTGACAAAACAGGCAAGTGCATGGCTTTGGCTCTGTCCTGTTCTTCACCACTGAAGCACAAGTCCTGATGTTGGACCTGTAACTCAGCTGGCCCAGAGGGCACATGCTGGCACCAGGGAAGCAGCCACTGTACTTGCGTGGCAAGGAGTGGGTGGTGTGCTGTTTGGGGCAAACTCAGCCGTACAGAGACTTGCTGCTGGCCCCTGTCCTGCCGGCTCTGTGAGGAGTGGGGAGGCCGCCTCCATCCCTTGGCAAGCAGAGCCTCGGCTGTCACTCACGTGGCGATACTCCCTGGGCAGCCTGCGACTTCTGTCCAGGGAGGGGTGAAGCAGAGCCCGGGACAGCCGTGTGGAGAGCACCACACTGCAGATGGTGCCAAGGGATCCACAAAAGCCTTTTGTTCTAAGGGATGGGACGCTGCCATCTGACAGGTGTCAATGGTAGGGACCCAGGGGTCTGCATGCTGGTTGTTTTCCTCTGGGAAGTGACACAGGAGAGCTGTCCTGTCTCAGGGGACAAGAAGCTTCTCCGGAGGGGGCTGGTCACCTGCCCGGTGCAGGCAACACCTACCCCTACCCCTACCCGAGGTGAGCAGGGCGTAGTCTTCTATGTGCTTTGCATGTGCAGCAATTCCCAAGAGTCACATCTGGTGAGGGACCCGAGGGAAGGTGGACTGCGTGTGGCCTGACGGTTGGGTGTGTCCTCGTGACCTGTGCAGTCCTGGGCCTGCCAGCCGCTCTCTCTGGAGTGATTTGTGCCCTGGATGGATGAAAAGGCTGGGAACACCACGCTCACAACGGTGTGGCCCTGTCCAGACAAATGCCCGAATCACAAAGGGGCCCCACACAAGTTAGGGGAGCAGCTCTGGGGAAAGGGGGTGGCAGGCCGCGCTCAGGGCTGAGGCCACTTCTCCGAGGAAGCCGCCTCAGTCTCCCCCCCCCCCCCGGGGGGCTTTGCGGCCTCGAAACCCTGTGCTACCTCTGGAGTGCTGGCTCTTGGAACCCACTCATGTCACTTGGGTGTGTGGATTTGGAAATTTCCCGAGAATATCAGGCTCTTCCTTTTCAGCTCAACATCTACCCTTCGGTATGCTTCTGATACTTAATAGGATGGCTATGCCCAACCAACTTCTTTTTTTATAAATGTATTTTGTACAAGGTCTCACTACACAGATCGGACTTATAGTGATCCTCCTGTTTTCAGCCTCCCCAGTGCTGGGATTACAGGCATGCTCCACCATCAGGGACAGAGCCAGTGCGGCATGTGGGCCAGGGATCAAACTCTGGTCCCCATGCTTGCCTAAGCAGGTGCTTAGTTCACTGAGCTATCTCGCCAGCCCTCAGCCAACTTCTAACTACTGCAGACTGGAAATGGTTGTGCCAAGCTGTTAGGGCCTTCGCAATAACTTCCTATTAGACAATCCATGTGCATCATTAGACTCCTAGCTGAAGATTATGTTAGCATTGAAATATGATCATGCCAGGTCTCTTGGTCATTTAAAATGCCTTTTTCCGGGCCGGTGAGATAGCTCAGCGGTCTCAAGTGCCTGCTTAGGAAAGCTTAGGCAACTGCAGGGACCTCGGTTCGATCCCCACCACCACATGATGCGCCAGTCCCACCCCCAGGGCAGGCTGAGCTGGTCATAAAATAAATGGGTGAATAAACAAATAAATAAATAATGTTTAAAAAAATGCCTTTTTCCATGCAAAATTCTTCCACCAGATTATCTTAATGGTGTTCTATCCATTATGAGTGCCTGGGGACCTGAAAGGGCATCGTCTTATTTGTGAAGAAGACACAGCATACACAGGGAAGGAAAATCACTGAAAACATTTAAACATGCCTACTCCTGAGGTGGGATCTGTAGTGATCTTAAACTTTTAAAATTGGGTGCCTTGGGGAACACCCACTTGGGACCCCTCTTCTGTCCCTCTCAGGAGCTTTCTTCCCCCCAATAAATCTATTCTGCTCATAAGAAAGAAAAAATTGGGTGCCTTGGTAGCTATAATGCATATGCGTCTTTCTCAGGACTGGACGAATAGCTCAGCAGACTAAAGAGTCCGCAAGCACTGGGGCCAGGGGTTTGATTCCTGGCTTGCTGTGCCAGCCCTGGCCCTGGGGTGCGCTGAGACAGCATTTGAGACTGGGGGTGGTGGCCTCCCAGCTCTTGGCAGGCTGTAAACAGGTGGATCACTACAAGCCCGATGTAGCGGGGAGACCCTGAACACCCTGTAGACCCTTCCCTAAAATACCAAAAAAGTAAAAAAATAAAATTTTTTAAAAAAAGCATCTTTCTCGTAGAGCTAAGGGTGCACTTGCAAGTGATGTGACTGAGGAAGCGAGTTGGGTTCATCCGTTCATCCTTCCATTGCTTGCAAGTTCATTCTTTGGTCATCTGCATTTGCAGTGGGAAAATCCCACAGCAGCCAGGGGCTGCTGTCAATCGAGTCCCCAAAGTAGTGATGGTTTTCCTTTACAGTGTTAATTTTTTTCCTGGTACCGGATAGTGAATCCTAGGGCTTTGTACTGAGCTGCATTTCCAGGCCTTTGTATGTTTTCCTTTAAGAAACTGTCTTACATTGTTGTTATGTTGAACTTGACATCCTTCTGCCTCAGTCTCCCAGGATTGCAGATGTGTACCACCACACCCAACTTTACATGTTAATGTCAAAAGGATGGCAGGATTGAGAGAAAGAGAGAGAGAGAGAGAGAGAGAGAGAGAGAGAGAGAGAGAGAGAGAATCATAGTGCAGCTCTCGCTCAGCTGTCGCTGTGGGGTGTCAGTTCAAGGTCCCCAGACAACTCATGCTCACCGAAAACACAGGAGATGAAAACCTCAGTCTTACGACTGCGTCCTGAGGACTGAGTGAAATATTCCCGTGATGCTGGTGTGAGCGGGTGAAGGAATCTGCACAAGCGCTTGCACAAAGCATGTGTCCTCCTTTCTCGCTAGTGACATCTGAGGCAGATTGTGTCACCCACTTCCGGTGGCCGGCCAATTGGATTCACTCTCTGTAGGGCCAGAATAACCCAAGAAGTAGAATTAGAGGTAATGTGTGGCTTCAGGTTGTTATCATTCTCCTTTACGCAAGTTGCCTTAGTGTGAAAATGAAACATTTTCCTAAGAATATCAATAACTGAAGAAGTAGGGCCAGAGAGATAGCTCTGTGGTCTAAAGCACCTGCTTAGGCAAGCTTAGGCAAGCATAGGGACCGAGGTTCGATCCCCAGGACCACATGCTGTGCCAGCCCCACCCCCAGGGCAGGCTGAGCCCGTCATAACATAAATAAATAAATAAATAAATAAATAAAGTTTTAAAAAAAAATAACTTAAGAGGTAGGGGTGCACGCCTGTAATTCCAGCACTTGGAAGGCTGAGGCAGGAGGATTGGTGTGAGTTCGAGACCAGCTTGGGCTACAAAAGTGAGCTCAAGGCCAGCCTGAACTGCGTGGTGAGATCCTGTCTTAAAAAGACAAAAAAAAAAAAAAAAAGATTGGTTAGACTGAGCTGTGATAGCAATGGATGCTTTGGACCAAACTGTAAAACTCAAAACAAAAAGAGCCACGAGATTCCTTGAGAAGAGTGAACCCAAAGTCAGTGGAAACATTAAAAATGCCACACTGATTAAAGGGGGATATGCAAACGCAACAGTGTATGCACTGAAAAAACCATATGGAGTTCTATATAGAAAAAAAATATTACACGACCATTTGAGGATCAGACATCACTGGAATTCTTTTCAAAGAAGTCAGATTGTTCTTTATGCATATTTGGATCCCATAGTAAGAAGTGTCCAAATTACCTAGTAATAGGTCTTATGTATGACTACCATGTGCTGGATATGATTGGATTAGGTATTGAGAAATTTGTGTCTCTAAAAGATATCAAGAACAGTAAATGTCCTGAGGGAACCAAACCCATGTTAATATTTGCTGGCAATGATTTTGATGTGACAGAAGAATACAGACGGCTGAAAAGCCTTCGTATTGATTTCTTCAGAGACCCCGTGGTGGCAAATACCTGCCTGGCTGGGTTAGAGTGTGTTCTGCACTTCACTGCTCTGAAGGGGAAGGTTTATTTTCACAGCGATAAGTTGCTCTTGAAAAAATCTGGTTGCAGAACACCACAAATTGAGTTGGAAGAGATGGGACCCTCACTGGACCTGGTTCTGAGGAGGATACACCTGGCTTCAGATGACCTTTATGAGTTATCTATGAAAATACCAAAAGCTCTCAAGTCAAAGAAGAAGAAAAATATGTCCCAGGATACTTTTGGTACAACTTAAGGAAGGATTCATATGCAGAAACAAGACCTGAGCAAACTACAAACCAGGAAGATGAAGGGATTGAAGAAGTGGCCTGCAGAAAGGCTGAAAGACCAGGAGAAGAAGTCTAAGAGAATGAAAAACAATTAATAGAACTTAAAAACAAAAACAAAAAACAAAAAACCACAACCTGAAAAAGTAGATCTTATTTGAGAGCAGAAAGTGTAAGGAAAGAAGAAATTGCGTAGGGATGGCCATTTCCCCCCCCCCCCCCCCCCCAATTGCCACTGCTGCCCTGGCCTTGTACCGAATGAATGAATGAATGAATGAATGAATGAATGAATAAATATCCTAAATATTCAAATGCAGGGCTTTATTTTATTTTATGTTTGCATTGGTAGGGAACGAACCCAGGCTCCCAGGCCAGGCAAGCGCTCTGCTCTGGGCTCCACCACCAGTCCCCCATCCAGCTTTTACTCCACAGGCCCTTTGTGAATGGGCTCCGGTCCCATGATCTCTTCCCCACCCGGAAGGGAAGGGACCTGGACAAGATAACAGGGCTAGGTCTCCGGCTTCGCTGCTCCGCGATCTAGTGATGAAACCCATCCTTCCACGCGGGCGGTCGAGGCGTGCGTCCAAGGAGCGCAGCGATGGGTTTGCTGGGGGGCGGGAGGGGGCACAGGAAGGGGGACGACAAGAGGACAGCACTGGACACTCGCGGCTCGCCTAAGGACCACTGGGTACTTGTCCTTTGCTGTCCACCGGGACCCTGACACCGACTCTGGCCGGGGTCTCCCAAGCAGTGTTTCCCAGGCCAACCTGCACCCACAGAAAGAGGTGCGGGCAGCGGCCCCGGATCTGCGTTCCCAGGACACACAATACAGCCGCGGCAGTGGGGCAGCTCGGGTTTCCAGGGTGCACGATGAAGCACCTTCCAAATAAGGGAAAGGACCAGCGGGTGGGTGCGTGGGGAAGCAGGTGCCCGGTTTCAGCTCCCCAGGAAGAATGCCGGGGTCCCCGGATCAGGTTCCCTTGGCCGCCTTCCCTTCCGGAAACCTCAGACTCTGGGGCCGCGTGGCAAGGCCTTGTTCCTGGGCGGGTCTCCCTCGCGAGGGAGCTCTTCTCTAGGGCTTGCAGTACCTGAGCGCCCGATGCCTGACTGACGTCAAACTGACTGTCACGGAAGAGCCTGGGCTCGAACTTGGAACTCTCCTGGCTTGACACCCAGCTTGCCGTCATCAAGGACGGGAAGCAGAACATCGGAGCTCAGCTGCCCATGGAGCCGCTGACATTGTAAAAGAAGCACAATGAACGACCAGGAGCACTTGCTGTCATTTCTGGGAGCAGTTTTGTAGGGTGTAGATTTCTGATCCCATTTAAGGTGCCACTGTAGGACCGGAAGTGGAACCTTGCCTATGTGATTGGCCACTGCTAAAGGGCTCTGAGTGCTTGCTCTAGGAGAGGGGGTCTCTGTGAACCCCAGCTCTGCTCTGTGGGTACACACAAGCATCAGGCTCATCTCTCCTTGCAGCCGCGGACCCGGGCTGCAGCCCAAGACTCCATGGACCTAAACCGGGCCCCCACACTAAAAAGTTACAGAAGCCACAGCTTTGGTCTGAAAAGGCAAACCGGTTCGCCTAAGATGGCAGAGTTGGTTTGCAGCAGGTCAAAGCGGGGAGGAGGAGTTTGGGCCACACGCCAGGTGCCGTTACCGTGTTTTCTAAGAACCCGCAAGTCACCAGGGAGGGTTCGGCAGGTA
This sequence comes from Capromys pilorides, assembly GCA_004027915.1. NCBI lineage: Eukaryota > Metazoa > Chordata > Mammalia > Rodentia > Capromyidae > Capromys > Capromys pilorides. The sequence continues at coordinate 14,916 of PVKN010008210.1, forward strand.
AAGGCAGCACATGCTAGAGCAGCCCCGGTGTGACAGAGATTGCCGTGAGGGCTGGTCAGGGCTAAGCGTGCAAAAGCCTCAGTCCTACGCACACCCTGCAGGAACAGCTCCCACGCGACTCCTGCCAGCCCCTCGAGGAGTCCCCAGCGGGCGCGTCGGAGCCAGCCCAGGGGACAGCACCTGGCCTGCAGGCCCCAGCTGTGCCAGCTGCATGAGCTTTGCCGATGGTTGTGACTGGGTTCCATGCACCTTCCGCAAGAATGGGGGAGCTGCTTTGGGGTGACTTCACTTCTTGCAGCTGAAGCATCGCGCCAGCCTTCGTGAGGTTCGATGTGTGTCAGTTGACCAGAGTCCTTCTCTTTAAATGCATCAGTATGGAAGCTACACACATCACACGGAGCCCTTGACCCGACTCGGCTATGGTAAGGGAAACATGGGGGCCACAGACACCAGACCCACCGCCGATCGCTTCCTTCCAGAGGATCTCCCTGTAACTGACATGGTGCTGGAGCTGGGCTCCCTGCTTCCGGGCCCCTCTCTGCATCGCCATGTGATAGGGTGCTCTTGTGCCTCCTCACCCCATTTCTTTTGTTCATCTGTTTTGGCACCAGGAGTTGAACTCAGGACCTTGTGCTTGCCAGGTGGACGCTGTGACTCTGAGCTCTGTCCCCAACCCCTGCTGGCGGCACTCGTCTCCATGCAGTTTTGCCTTCTGCTTGGGGTGGCCCACACCCGGTGAGCACCCCTGGAGCCCCTGGCCTTAGGGGACCTTCTCCCACCCGGCTTCCCTGCTGCTCAGTGGTGACGTTGATACTCCTGGGCTGGCTGTGCAAACTGCAAGTCTCTGTGTTTGCTGGCTGCAGCCTGGGAGGGCAGGGGCACAGTGGACACGACATCCATGGGGCGCTTGCCTGTGGCAGCCCAGGCTCAGGGCCTGCAGTCCCATCTCCCAAGTGCCAGGTGACATAGGGCCACCAGGTGAGCTGATCCTGCTGCAAGCAGCAGCCTGTGGGAAACTTCAATTTGCGTTTTCCACATGTCCAGAGTTAAATAACTATTTCTGTCTTATGCCGAAACTGGCACTTAGGCAGGATTTGTGTTCCAAGTTTCCACACCCTCCCACAAGGCGGGTCTCACGGAGTCGGGGAAGCTGGACAAAGGCGTCCTTTCTTCTGCCCCGGCTGCGGTTTCAGTTTACCGTTGTTCATTTTGGTATCATCGATTTTGGGCCTGAATCCAGGTTTCCTAATTGAATTAAAACTTCGTTCACAAGGTTTCCCAAATATATCGGATTTGTCAAAATGGAAACAGGTTGAATGGGAGCCACAGATAAGAGGCTCCAGGCCTCTCCTAGGATACGCTCATTAAAAAATAAGCCAGGGGCAGTAGCGCACACCAGTCACGCCAGCGTTTGGGGAGGCTGAGGCAGGAGCATCACATGTTTGAATCTAGCCCGTGCAGTTTAGTGAGACTCTTGCTCAAAATAAAAATTGAAGAAAAAGGAGCTGGGGCTGTCGCTCAGTGGTAGAGCTGGCAGTCCTGGTTTGGATCCCCAGTACTATTGAAATGAATGCATACATGAAAGAAAAAAAAAACAGAGAAAGCAAGTTATTAGAGCCCTGTGCTGTTGTTCCTGCTGCTAGCTGTGGCTAGCACGGCACTCCTCCCAGCGACCGGGCGAGCACAGCTTCGGCTTAGGAAACCTGTTTGTTGCGAGCCTGTTGTGACCCAGCAGTGCACCGAGATGGCCTAGGAAGAGCCCTGCCAGGCAGTAGTGAGCTTGGACTTTCTGCTGAGGTTTTGTGGTCCATCTCTCGTGCTTCTGTTGCTTTGTGCCCAGCGAAAGTAGCTGCTCATCGAATAAAGTCTTTGTTTCTTTCTACAACTTCTGTTTACCTTCTAACTTGGCTCTTTTGGTTTTATAAAATTCTTGACTCCTGTCATGTGTAGTGACCACATAGTCCAATACCCAGGGCTTGTAGATGTACAAACGGTCAGAGATATGGGCAGCTGGACTGGGAGACTCCCAATCTGGGACAGAGAGCACTTCTGGGACCCAAAATGAACCTTCCTCCTGCTGGTTGTGGGAGTGAAGTGTTTTGTCCCCGTGGCCAGAAAGAGACCAAGCAGCCCCCACTTCTGAACCTACACTGCTGCAGGAGGAAGCTGGGCTCTCCTGACCGTCCTGATGCCACCTCATGGCATCTGGTGCCCTGCTCAGTGGCTACCGATGGATCCTTGCCCACAGAATCCCTGCCAACTGAGTCCCTGCCCACAGAGTTGCTGTCCACTGAGTCCCGGTCCACAGAGTTGCTGTCCACTGAGTCCCTGTCCACAGATCCTTGCCCACTGAGTCCCTGTCCATAGATCCCTGTCCACTGAGTCCCTGTCCACAGATCCCTGCCCACTGAGTCCCTCACTGAGTCCCCGGCTCAGGCTCTGGCCAGTGGTTTCCTGAACACACATCTCCTACGGGGTCTGCAGCCCTCCACTGGGTCTCACACTGAGCCTGACCTCCAACTGTCACTGTGGAGTGGCAGTGTGGTTGATGTCTCTCCAGAAGCCCTACTCCAGGACACATGTGGCCTTCTCCTTCTACTGGCGGTTTTGCTCTCTGGGGTTTTGGTTATCCCAGGTGAACTGCAGCTTGAAAACATTACACGGAAAGTTTCAGAAATAACCAACTTAAAAGTTTTAAATAAATGGTGTCCTGATCCATTGTTATAATTGGTGTACATTAGCAAAGGGGACTTGTAGAGCTGCTTCAGGCAGCGGCAAGAGCAACGGGATTAAGTGCGTTCAAAGTGAGGCGGAAGGCTTTTAAGGGGATTCGTGGCAATGTGTAAACAATTCTTTAAAAATTAAATAATCAAGGGGCCAGGGAGACAGCTCAGGGGCACCAGTGCCGGCCTGGCAGGTGCAAGGTCCTGAGTTTGATCCCCCAGTTCCTCCAGGGAGGAAAAAAAAAAATTAAATAATTGCTGTGGTTCTCAATCACAGCCGGTATTGCACCTGGTTTTCCATTCCCCAGGGCAGCCTCCAGGGAAATCCACCCTCGTGCCCTGCACGGGTCCTTCCAGCAAGCTGCAAGGACGTGAGCCCAACGCCGCAGGGCACCAGGGCCGGCCACGGCTGCTTCGCCAAGATAAAAAGGCTCACGCGGCCTGGCTCCCCTCCTATCGCCTGCAATGCAGGAGCTCGCGCGGGGGGGGGGGGGGGGGGGGGGCTTATCTTTTCCACCCCTGGGGCAGGGGCAGCAAATAAATGCTGGGTCACCCAGGCAGAGTAACTGTTCCTCACTGGACAAGCCAGTGCTCTGAGCTCTTCGTGGCGACCTGGCATAGATGTCCCCATGACGGAGAGCTCCGACACGACCACCCGGGGCCCTCTCGCCTGCCACTGTGAACACCTGAGTACTCAACCTTCCCTGTCATTTTCCAGGGTATGGCTTTTAAGACCTGCGAGAACCGCCGTGTGCTGCCCTCTAGCGACGACCACGGGAGACGCACGCCGAGTCCCCCTCGAGCAGGCGGAGCCCAGGCGGCTGTGGCGCGGCGCAAACAGAGCCCGTCTGTGTCCGCCCGTGCTGGGCCCTGGCCCGGAGGGCTCCAGCCCTAGCCCTTCCTCAGCAGGTGAAATGGAGTTGGAAAAAGGTGAACGGCTGGGCTGCGTTTTGCACCTGGGAGCTGCGTGCAGAGCTCTGGTCCCCACCGATGCGCCTAGGGTCAAGGCTGCATCATTTCCACTCTTTTGTGACAAGAAACTGCACCAAAAAAAAAAAAAAAAAAAAAAAAAAAAAAAAAAAAAAAAAAAGAAACTGCAGTTTGGCAACTTCAGCTACGCGAGCCAGTCTCCAGCGTCAGCAGTCAGCAGCCGCAGGGGGCGCGGCTACATCCTGGCTCGGGGCCCTCCGGGTAGCTTCTGTCCTGCGCAGGCTGGGCCTCACCTGAGGGGCTGGGCCTCTTGAAGCTCACACGTCCGCGACAGAATTCATCTCTTTGCAGCCTCACACGTTGGTGTAAAATATAAATGACTTACTAAAAGGTGGCTGGGACCCAAGAGAATTCTCGCTGGCAGGGACAAGGGATAGAACAGGTGGCGCTGCCTAGGAGGATCGCATTAAGCCCAGACGTGAGGCACACACCTGTAACTGCGGTGCTCTCAGCCGCACTTGGCCAAGGTGGGTCAGTGCGAAAGTTTCCCCAAACCAAAATTAAACCTCAGCGCAAAGGCCCTGGGGCCAGCCCCAGTACTGTAAAAAAAAAAAAAGAGAAAGTTCAGAAACCATTTCTTTTTGCATTGCTGGGTATGGAACTTTGGCCCGAGGCCTGCTGTGTGCGCGACCGCTGGCGGCGCCCCACCCCTGGTCTGACATTTGGAGCCCTGGAGGGGGCGGTAGGACATCCCGTAGCTGCGCGGCAGCCCCAAGTTCTACACTGTGTTGGACGAGGCCTGAGTCCGCACTGTACTCTCTCTGGAGATCGCCTTGGTCACTGACCTGTTCTATCCTTTTGCAGTGTGATTTCTGTCAGGGAGGCTTGCCTGGGGTCTGGCAGTCCTGAGAAAGCCGCGATTCCACATACCACAGAACCCACAAGAGCGGGGCTACCGCAAACCAGGGGGCTGCTGAGCAGGCCTTCAATGGCCACGGGGAATGCAGCCCAAGGGGTACTGGTGTGGAGGGCAGCACACGGGCCCCGAGATACGGGGCTTCCTGCCAACCCTGGCTCAGCCCACCAGAGCGCAGGGGTGTGCCTCCGTGTCCAGCTAGGGGACTCTGGGGCCTGTGGCATTGGGGTGTGTGGTCTGCAGCACAGGGTCCCCGCCTCAGGGACCACACAGCACCCAGCCCTTCTTTCCTCACAATCCCAGTCCTCACCCCGAGGCAGACTTGTCCTCAGCTGGGAGGAGGCAGGGGTGGGGCTGTCACCCCAAAGGCCTCCCCGCCTTCACTTGCGCTCCTGGGTCCGAGGAGCCATCAATTCTGAGGACAGGGCCTGCTCCACCCGCCGTGCCCACGGCTCCCCACGCTGCCATCAGGGGAGGCCGTCTCTTCCCATGGGCTGACTTGACCGCATCCTGATGCCCTTTACGCTCCTCAGAAACAGCTGAAGGGGCTCTGCCTGTCCTCTCCCGCACGCTGCCAGCTCAGCCTGCGCAGTCCTCAGGCATGCTCAGCACGACGCAGCTCAGCCTCTGTGCCGACAACGAGGCTCTCTCCTCTGCACTGACCCCGGGGGAGAAGAGAACGCACCGGAAGCTGGTGCAGCGCGCTCCTGGAGGCTCCGGTCCCAGGCGGCCTTCCAGCGCCCTGCAGGGTCTACCAGTGGGCCATCCAAGTCTGTGCTGAGGAAGGAACCGCTTCTCCCTTCAGCCGGTGCGCTGGTTTCAACTGGGCGGCTGGGTTTCAGGTCCGGTTTACACCGGAGCCACGCAGAGGCTGCCGATTTCCCTGGGTTTAAATCTTTGCTGGCCAGCACAACAGGAAAACGAGTCAACGTTCAGCCGGGAAGAACACGGAACTCGTGTTGTGATATTAACACCATGCTGTTCCGTACTTCAAAGACAGTTTATTTTTTTCTCTACGGCAGCACTACCTGAGCAGCAGAGGTCTGCGGTGTGCACTAGCTAGCTAGCTTCCCGCTGCCCCACGAAGTGCTCCTAAGCTATGACGTGGCGCAGTCACAGGCCCTGGAGGCCAACCCTCTCCCTCTGGGCTTTTAGTGGCATGAAACCCCGCGGCATGAGGATAGGCTCCAGGAAACCACATCTCCTGGCAGCTGAGGCATGGAACACAGGAAGCGGTGGCCACGCAAGCCTCGATCGCCAGCTTCCGTACGTAACACTTGGTCCTCGGATGGCAACAGATGCCCGTGCTGCTTACTGTCATGAAGAGGAGAGAAAAAAAGCGACTGCGTTGACTTGAGATCCATCACATCACCAAAACTGGGGACAGCTCACTCTTTTCAGTACTTTTCCAACTCTCTGTCATTACTGTGTTCAAGTTCTGTCAAGACAACCACCTGTGAGTTTTTGTAACTGCGCATTACTTTTTTCACCTGAATACTTTTGTTTTAAAAAGACTTTATTAGGAATAATAATAAAAAAAAAGATACTTCCGGTCTGTGGATGCAGAAGTCAGCTGGGGTATCCAGGGCGTCTTCTGTGGTTCACTGTTCTCTTGGGGGTGTGGGTGGCTTTGCTGGACAGAAAGGGCTCAGGTAGGCAGCGAGGCCTGCGACGACACGAAGTGCGCCCTGTGGGACCCATTCTTCCTCGTGGCTCATTCACTGGGCTCCAGGTGGTGAACTGAGACTTGGGACAGCCCCAGGCCTTCCCAGTGCCTTTGTTATTTAATTATGCCCTCTCCGTTCCTGAATTCATCCCTTCTTACACAGCATCCTGGTGCGGGGAGGGGGGGTGGTGCTAGAGACCTGCCGCCCTAGCCTTTTTATTTTTTTGAGGGACCAGGGTTCAAACTCAAACCTTGCACTTGCCAGTCAGGCACTTGTGCCACAGAGCTGTCTCCCAAGCCCCCTAACCTTTTTCTTCAGCCCCCAGACAGGAACTTCCCTCCCCAGCACCCACTCCCTGCGGGCACCAGCTCCGGCCTGGAAGGACTGGCCTTATGCTGTGTCCGAATCTGGCAGCACCTTCCTGGACAGAGCCAATCTGCTTCCCGTCCCTCCTCGGATCCTGTTTGTCTGGTTCTTTACTGTGGTCAGGTAGCCTGTCACTGGTGGGCCGGCTGGCTTCCCAGGACCACCACATGCCTTCCTGCAGCCCATCAGGGAGTTGGCCCAGCTCCTTCCCTTCCCGTTCCAAAGGTCCCTCGGCTTCTTTTGCACGCGCATCGCCACTCCCTGTGCACCTGGACAGATGCAAATCTTCACCCAGTTCACCTTTCTGTGAAAATTTACATGGAAGTTAGGTGGTGGGGATGGAGTGAGGCAGCTGCTGTTTCTCAGGTTTTGCAGCTTGGGTATTACGGTTTGTGTCGAGTGGTCCTCCCAAAGCCTCCTGGGGCGGGTATTTTTAAGAGTTTGAGACTAACTGGTGATCCACTGGGATTATGTGTTTTAGTACTGCTGGGATTATGGATTTTAGTACTGCTGGGATTATGGATGTGGTCTGAGGTGGATATCCTGGGGTAGAGAGCCTGAATGTAACATAGAGACACAGAGACAGACTCTCTGTTGCCCTAGTTGGTTGGTTGCCTCTGTCGCCATTTTTTTGTTTTTTTTTTTTTTTTGCGGTACCGGATATTGAACTCAGGACTCTCCACTTGCCAGGCAAGCACTTATTCTACTGATCTCTCTCCTCGGTCCTTACTGTGTTTTCAGTCTACAGACAGAACAAAAAACCCAGAGTTGACCTCAAAAATATCTTCCGCATCAATAATCAGCCTCCTTTGTGGATTTAATGTAAACCTCATTAACTTGCTTAGCTAGCCTAACAATTACTACAGCCACTCGATTACTGTTAGAATATTTTAAAAATCTTTTCTAATGAAAAATATTTATTCCTTGGTTTCCTATAGCTTTTCTATGGCATTAATTCTGACACTTAATGACCAGCCTCTTGAAACAACACGATGGCTCTTCCACTGTTGCACACGGTCCTTAATCCCCGAGTCTGTCACCTGCTCTCCTATTGTTGTAGGCAGCTGGATTAGATAGAAATATTATAGGCAGTGAGGCAGGGCCAGGCCCTCCAGGACGACATAGAAGACAAGATGGCTTTACGACTAGAGACAGACGCTCCTCCGCCAGTGGGCCAGATCTCAAGACAAGATCAACAAAAGCAACTAATTACTTCCTTAAGGGTGGGCATCAGGGATTGATATGCTAAATAAGTAGCAATCGCCTTGAAAGACCCTGAAAAGTCACCAGCCGGAGCCCAACAGGAAGAGACCTTGCTCTGTATTCTTGCCCGCTGCTCCCTGACTTCCCTTCCCACTGGATGCTGATTTTAATCAAATTTACCTGAGCAATGGTGCTTATAATCTCATTGGTTGACCCTAGTTTTGTCCAACCTCATACCCACCTAAGTGAGTCCCCATGTCTTTTCCACAACCTTAGACCTGCCTTACTGCATGGCTTTCCTCTATAAAAGTCCCTAAAGAGACAGTTTCCCAGGGACACCCGCTGGGGTGCTCCTCCTCTCTCTTGGATAGGAGCTTTCTTTCCCTCAATAAATACGTTCTGCTCATTGCCTCCCTTTGTTCCTAAAATTCATTCTTTGGTTTTAGAGAACACGAATTCGTCCCAGGTACTTTTCAGGTTGGGAGATCAGTTTTCCCTGTATCTTTTGGTTCCCTATTGGAGGTCATTCACCCCAGATGAGTTTTTTCTTCCTGCATCACTATGATGGTGAGAAAATCCAAGCCATCTGAAACTTGAGCACTCAAGGAGAGGTGCAAGGGCAGCTGCCCGGGGCCAAGTGCGATCTGCTTCGGATACAGGTGTGGTCCTGCTGGTGACGATACCACAGCTGCGTTTCTCTAGCCTTAGCTCTAGCAGACAGCATGACTCCTTTTCACTGAACTGTTCTCCTCAGAGCTGGCCCCCTTTATGCTCGCTGTCCTATAAAGACCTCTCAGTGAGACAGGAAGGTGGGGAGGGTAGCTAAAAGTGGCTGGGGAAGGACAAAATCCCAGGACACAGGGGCAGAACAGTTCCCAAAGCCCTGTACCTGGATTTCTCCGGAGAATCTGAGCAGGTTTGCAACAGGCGTCAGCCTGAGGCATGGGGGCTGCAAAAAGTACGGCCACACTCAGTTTTTGGTACCGTGCTCTCTCGAATGGTGGCCTGTGTTACGCTGTAGGACATTTTTTTTTTCTTAACTTAGCCCAAACTTGCTCTACACAGCCTATTTCTTTCACAGCCTTTAATAAAGTTTTGCTCCTGTATGTCCTCGTCTTGGCCCATTCTTTGCTCAGGAGCAGAACTCAGGAACCTCTAGGAGACTCCAGCGCCCCAAATCACGAAGCCACAGACTGTACAGGAGTCACCAGGCTGGTCAAAGTGCCAGGAGAGACTGCCTGTAAATAACCCTGTGGACCAGCAGCTCCTGTCTTTGTTCCTCGCAACTGTTCCGCAGTCATTTCTTCGTGGGAGAGCTGCGGAAGGTGCCTGGTGACCTCCTCCCTTATTGAGCGGCTGGCCCAGGGTTCTCTCTATTTTTTATGTTTTTGGGACCAGAGTTCGAACTCACAACCTTGCACTTGCCAGGCAGGCACTTGTGCCGCAGAGCTATCTTCCCTGCCCAGGGTTCTATCAATTTAGACTTGAGGACAATCGGAACTCAGGTGTTGTTGGGATCTGTTTGTCAATGCCATTGGAGAATGGGGTCCACTGTGCAGGACTCGCGAGGCCCTGGCCCACCTGGGGGCTGCACCCACAGTGGGGCTGGTCACGGAACAGCTGCTGTCGGTGGGGAGCGCTGCGGCCCGTGATGGGCTCCTTTCTTCATGAAACTTCCAGGATACAGGTGATCTCCAGGACAGCAGTCCCTTCTCTGCATTACAAGGCCCCTGAACACAGGCCCAAGCGACACGGCCTGGATCCTCAAAGCCACAGTGTGCAGGGCGGCCTGGGACGAGGGCAGCTCAGCGCTCTCAGGCTGCCTGCACCGGCCGCGGGGGCTCGCTCGGGGGGGGGGGGGGGGGGGGGGGGGGGGGGGGGGCGGGGGCCACAGCAGACCCCCGGGAGCCCTGCGGGGCTAGGACGCGAAGCAGCAGGCCGTCCGAGCTCGCCGCCCCATCCGCGTGGCTCCCACAGGTGCACCCACGGGAGCTGCGCCGGCGACTGCGCCGCGCCTAGGTCTCCGGGACCCTGGGGCCGGTCCTCGGACCCGCCCGCTCAGCCCACCGGGAGCAGCCCAGCTCGCTGGCTCCCGCCCGGCCCCCTGCGGGCGTGCCCGGGACCTCTGGGTCTCCGCCGGCCACGGCGCGCTGGTCCCCAGCCATACGGCTTCCACGGCCTCGCTCCGCCCTCCCGCGCTCCGGCGCCCGCCCCGCCCCGCCCCGCCCCGCCCCGCCCCGCCTCGGGGACCGCGGTCCAACCCACTCCGCCCTGCCCGGCCGCCCCGACTCCCTCCGAGTCCCCCCACCACCCGAGGCTCTTCCGGTCCCCCCTCGGCCATCTCCGTCAGGACTCGTGTCCCTGCGCTGAGAATCGCCCACTTCCGGCCGCCCACATGCGGCAGCCGAGCTCGCCTTCCTGCCCCGGGCCTCGTAGCGCCCTAGCGGGCTGCTGTGCCTCGGGTTTCCCAACCGCCGGGCTCAGGCACCTCCGCGGGTCCTCGGTCTTCTCCGCCAGACCTCCGCTGCGTGGGTTCTTCTTTGGGTCCCGCCTGCTCGGGAATCCTGCGCATCTGGTTTCTTAAGCCCTCCACCCCTGCCCTACGCCTCGGGTCCTTCCGAGCGTACTCGGTCCTTTCCGCCAGGCTTCGGGGCTTTCCGTTTCTCCTTTGTGCAGTTCCCCCCCCCCC
>PVKN010008211.1:0-25423 GCA_004027915.1 Capromys pilorides
GGCGGCATTTAAACACATTTGAACACTATCGCATCGTTTCAACCCTCCATCTTTCTTCTGTTCATGACATCAGCGCCCACTGACTAGCAGGCACTAAGAAGCCTACCTGCATTTTTTAAAAAACAGCCTGCCCTGGGGGTGGGGCTGGCACAGCATGTGGTGCCGGGGATCGAACCTTGGTGCCTGTGGTTGCCTATGCTTTCCTAAGCAGGTGCTTTAGACCACTGAGCTATCTCGCCGGCCTGTCTACCTGCATCTTACACATTTATTCTCACTGCGGTACTACACAGGAGGTATAGCAATGTGACCCACTGTGCAGAGGTGAGGACAGCCAACATGCACACTAAAGTGACTTACTTCGTCCACATGTAGTTGACAGGGCCAGAGTCCTGTAGTGGGAACTGAATCCATGACTTTCAAAGTGATCCACATCCTCAGATCTTTTCTGAATAGGGTTTTACTAACCTGCCCAGACTGAGCTTGAATTTGTGATCATCCTGCCTCAGCCTCCCAATATGCCAGGATTTAATCCCACTACAGGCATTAATCCCATGCCCAGCCTGAAGAGCTAGTCTTAACCTCTTGGATATTGTTTCTCAAGCTATCAATCTCTAAGTCCTAATGTCTAAACATTTTTATTTCAGTCAGTCCTTTTTTCGTTTTATGATGGGTCTTGCTATGTTGTTCAGGCTGGCCTTGAACTATGTAACCCAGGCTGGCCTCAAACTCTCAGCTGGTCCTCCCGCACCAGCTACCACACCCAGCTTATTTCAGTCTTAAAAAGCAAAACAAAAAACTGCATTAGTATCTTCTAATCAAGAAATGTTTCAAAATTCATTGTATCAACTTCAAGTGTCACAGCTAATAAGCAGAAAGTAGACTTCAAAAGTATCACAGCTCCAGTGAAGGACAAGTGCCATCCCAGCACTTACCAGGCTTGCGGCCCAGCAGCTGACTTCCACAATGGATGCAGGAGTGCTTGCGATCTCTGAATACACTGTGACACAGGACTTCTGAGTGAGTCCACTGCCACTGCAGTGCAGACGAGTATCAACCGCTACAGCCACATAATCAGTGCATGGGAAGTTTCACCATTCTACAGAAACCGTAAGGATAGTTCTATGTACACATTTCAGTAATAATAGAACAAAAACACTGAAGTTAGGTGAAAAGAAAGTTAATGGACCTATGTACTGTCACGCTGGACAAACACCAGAAAAAGATCTTGCTCCCCAAGATGCAGTGTAGCCTCCCTCTTCTGCCTTGAGAGTCTTGTCGGGAGGAGACCACAGCCAGCTCTGATCAGAAAGCAGCTGCACTGAGAGGAGGCTGAGCTCACCTTCCCCAGGACTTCAATGGGGACATGGACAAACAGCAGTGAACCTCAAAACTCGGTAGACAATAAAGCAGTGCAGTTTCCAACTTGTCACTAAAGGATAAATTTTAAAGCATTAGAATACAAGGCTTGCGGGGGCTGGGGAGACAGTTCAGAGGCACAAGTGCCCACCTGGCAAGTACAAGGTCCTGAGTTCGGTCTCCAGTTCCGGAAAAAAAAAAAAAATTATAGTTCAGAATATAAAGCTTGCCTTTTGGTCACGCAAAGGAGATTTTTTTTTTTTTTTGTCCCCAGAAAAGTGGTTATGCAAGGAAGTGGACAAACTAAGAGGAAATCTCCATGTTATCTGTTTAACAAGGCTTCCAAAGCTTAGAACATCCAATACAGTTTAACGATGGTTTCCTGATTGACATAGTTCAGCCATATTTGTTCAGCATTTTGCCACCTCCATCCGTGATGTGTACCATGCTGCAACTGAACAGGTACTTTTACATTTGAGAGAAGCAAGACTTTAATGAAGAATGCTACAAGTACGGACAATAATTAGTTCTCATATTAAAAAAAAAAAGATTACAGAAAACACTTTACTGAAATTTTCTGCTAAAAAGACAGTCTTTTAAGGATGTCAGAGAGACAGCAAGTACAACACAGTACAAAAGGAGAAGGGAATGTTGAATTCCAGTGCAAGACACTAACACAGCACAATTAGGGAATTGGCAGAAGCAACTGTTTCACAAAGAATAGATACTCAATCAGGATTTTTTTAAGCTTTAAAAGTCCAGCATAAGGAAGAAAATCAAGACAGGAGTTAGGGGAGGGGGACTGGATGGGGGCTAAGCTTATCTACAATCACAATTTTACCAAAAACACACTGGTTCAACCACATGAGAAGCGGAGGTTAAACCTGCCTGTGTAGCCCAGCACATATTAAGGGTGAATGCCAAGGCAGTCAGGTCTAGGGTTGATGTCATAAGTGGGTAAACACTTTAAAAGGAATCAGACTCCACAGAGATTGCTCTCTCAACTTGGGCTCATAACAGAAGAGTTTCTTTGCATTTGTGTCAGAAGGCCAGAACTTTACAAGGAACAAGTTCACTCCAGATAATGCTCATGATGCCGGTTTTGACAGGTCATGGAAAAGGAAGTGGATCCTAACAGGCTCCACCATTTCTTAGGAGAAGGTTCTATAGATTACTGGAGATTTAAATTTCAGCAAATCACTAATGAAGGGAAACACTAATGATATTCTGGCACTGCACAAGCTGTGTGCCTGTCATCTCTGCCAAGGACATGAGATTGGCGTGGCTTTGCTTCTTAGTTCTTAGCTCCATGATCTCCAACAGTGATGAAGTGGACTTGGAAGCTCCCCAACAAGCAGGAGGCTGCCCCAAATTTTCATCCCATACCAGCTTCTGAAAGAAACAGCAGACTACCAGGGACTATTATTAGGAACCATGCTCCTGTGAATTCTTTTGAAATGAAAGCCAATTTCAGTTCATGCCAAGCTTTTTCATGGTCCGCCAGCGATCCTTAATCATCACAGCTGTTCGGTTAACAAATGGATAATGCTTAGAAATGGCAGCCCAGTTTCCTTCCCCGTATTTCTGCACTCCGGCTTTGACCCATTCGCTTTCTTCTACAGTCCATTTCTGCAAAAGAAAACCAGAATATTCATGAAGATAATCTCTACTCATATCTTCTCCAAAACAGAGCATCCTACAAAAGGGCCAGGAGGGTAGAGAACTTGTGCAAGGTCCTGGGTTTGTTACCCAGCAGCACCCTCCAAGAATCCTAAAATAATATGACTTGAACAGGAAGGCTTATTGTTTAAAATACAGCAGAGGTACTAAATGAACACTGTGTATCCGGACATTTTTAAATTTTCAGTGTCCCATCAGCTGATTCTCAATTAACAATCATGTCCCTGCTCCAAACATCAAATCGGTGTATGTTACGCATGGTCCACAAGGCATGTCAGGCTCTGCTCTAGATTTTTCTTCTAAAGAATTAATATTAACTTGACCTGTCCACAATTTTTTGGGGGAGTTGTTTTTAAGTGCCAATACATTGGCTTTTTGGTTTGTTCTGAGACAGGGGCCCACTACATAGTTTAGGCTATCCTTGAACTCCTATGTAGTCCAGACTGGCCTCAAACTTAAGAGATCCTCCTGCCTCAGCTTCCTGAGTGCTGTGACTACAAGTGTGCACTGCCAGCTTTCTTTCTTTTCGTTTTTTTAAAGCAGATTGGTAAAGCTGACACATTTGGGTAACAATGGAAGTGGCCACTTTCTAGAACCTTGTTATGACATACTTTTGTTGTTTCTGTCACTTCTACTTTCCGTATGATCTTTATTCGCCTTTATTCAATTATATCAAGAAAGATTTTCGCCAGTGCATAGGCAGTCTGTAAGTATTTTACCTCTGTTCTACCTATAAAACTAAGATCAGAAATGAAAATTTCAAATTACCTGCTTTCTCGTTACATTGGCTGTACTGTCTTCACCTGTTGCTCCTGGAAAACATTAAAAATAGATTCATTTTATTTATTTTTTGAGATGGGGTCTTGCTATGCAGTTCAGGCTGGCCTTGAGCTCACTTTTGTAGCCCAGGCTGGTCTCGAACTTGCACCGATCCTCCTGCCTCAGCCTCCCAAGTGCTGGGATTATAGGTGTGCGCCACCATGCCTGGTTACCTGTACTTATGTGAGAAGTACTTTACAAGTTAACAGTTATTATGTAGATTTTAGGCTCTTAGGTTAAACTATTGCTTTCTAAAGTTGCTGGGACTGTTATTGTATAATACCATAACACAAACATATGCATATGCTCTGCATGTGTATAATCTCTGATGTACAACAGCTTTCTAACCGCTTACTGCTTTGAAAGAACATCATTTTACTGTTTCATGCCTAAAATGTCAAATCCTTGGTCATTAGTATCATTATTATTTTTTAAATCATTTATTTATTTTATTTATTTGGTGCAGGGTCTCACTATGCAGCTCAGACTTGTAGTGATCCTCCTGTCTCAGCCTCCCCAGTGCTGGATTACAGGTGTGCACTACTAGGCGTAGCTTCAGGGCCAGCATGGCATGCAGTACCAGGGACTGAGCCTGGGTTCCTGCACTTGCCAGGCAGGTGCTTAGACCACTGAGCTATCTCCCTAGCCTTTTATTTTTTAGGGACTCAAACTCAGCACCTTGTGATTGCCAGGCAGGCAGTACACCACCAAACTATATCCCCGACCCCTGGTCATTTGATGTATATACAATTTGGTCGTTGGGCATAATGAAATCACAGGGCAGCATCTCCCTACCAGGTGCAGTAGTCTAATCAGGCTCCCTATCTTATTAGCTTATGAATGAGAAATGAAGTTTCCCAAAACAGCAGAATGATCTTTTATTGTGTGTGTGTGTGGTAACAGGAGTTGAACGCAGGACCTTGTGCTTGCCAGGCAGGCGCTATGCTGCTGAGCTGTATTTCCAGCCCAGGATGACCTTTTAAAAGGGCCGAAGACGGTATGTAAGTATAAAATATGGGCTACTGCAGGCCATGGAAGCCAGCAGGAAAGCCACAGGAGGCCACGACACAGCAACCTGAAATGTGCCAGCCTGCCTGCGGCAGCAGCAACCACAGTCCTAGCGATGCGTCCTAAACGGTAGAGAAGAATGGCTCTGGAAAATGGTGACTTGCAGGGGCAAAAAGATTTTTTTTTTGGTGGTGGTTGTAACTGACGTTGAATCCAGCAGCACTCCGCCACTGGGCTACATCCCCAACGCTTTAATTCTATTTATTTCTTCATTTAGAGACAGGGTCTCACTAAGTTGCTCAAGGACTCAAACCGGTGATTCTCTTGCCTTAGCCTCCTAAGTACACACCACTTATATGGAGAAAAAAGAAAACGGTACATTCTGAAGTATTTCTTGTACAACAGTGGAGGCAGCTTTCTTTCTTTTCGTTTTTTTAAAGCAGAT
The DNA here is from genome assembly GCA_004027915.1 of Capromys pilorides. Taxonomy (NCBI): domain Eukaryota; kingdom Metazoa; phylum Chordata; class Mammalia; order Rodentia; family Capromyidae; genus Capromys; species Capromys pilorides. Next base: position 5,309 of record PVKN010008211.1, read on the forward strand.
TGGTAAAGCTGACACATTTGGGTAACAATGGAAGTGGCCACTTTCTAGAACCTTGTTATGACATACTTTTGTTGTTTCTGTCACTGCTACTTTCCATATGATCTTGATATTGTCGACTACATTTCTGCCAGTGAAGATTTTTTTTAAGGACAAAACTTTTGGGATTGGAAGCCAAGCATGGTAGCTCATGCCTGTAATCTCAGAACATGGGCAGCTGAGGCAGGAAGATTGCCATGAGTTTGAGGCCAGCCAGCCCGTACTACATAGTGAGTTGGAGGCCTGCCTGAACTATGCATAGTGAGACCCTATCTAGAAAAACAAAACTACAAAAAAAAAAAGGTCAATTTGAGATTGACTTAGCACTTAGATGTCATGAGGTTTGGTATTAGAGATATAGTTTTTTAAGAAAACATATATATGTATAGAAACTGGTAAGATTTTTTTTTAACTTATGCAAGAAATGCAGGCTGGTGAGATGGCTCAGCGGCTGCCTAGGAAAGTTTAGGCAACTGCAGGGACCACAGCTGGATCCCAGGCACCACATGCTGCACCAGCCCCAGCCCCACTCCCAGGGCAGGCTGAGCCGGCCATAACACGAATAAATAAAGGCTTCAAATAAAATAAAATTTAAAAGAAATACAGGGAATAATGCTTACTATCTTTCCTAACAGACTATAGAAGAGACAACAACTATGACTAAATATTCTAGGATTTATTACAACAAAACTGGGAACTTTTCCTAACATTAAACACTATATTAGCAGGGGTCGGGGAGATAGTTCTGTGGCACAAGTGCCTGCCTGGCAAGTGTACAGTCATGAGTTCAAACCCTGGTCCCGCCAAACAAACAAACAAACAAACAACCCAAAAAAACTATCAGCAGCGCCCTTTGATGGGAAAAAACATCAAAGTGACTCCTCATGAGTCAAAACGAGGGCGGGAACTTACTACGCTTTTTCTGTTTGGAGACAGCAGCTTCATGAACATGTTAGTGGCATGCATCTGCCCTTCAGGAAGCATCAGGTAGCCAAGGAGAATCTGTTGCTTACCCTGAACTTGAAACAGTTCGTCCTCTCCAATCCACGACTCTTTTTCTTCAACCCCATTAGAGCTGTTCCACTTGCCTTTGGATACTCTGAGGGGAGATCAATGAGGAATAAACATGAAATAAATTCACCCCTGTCAGCCCAGGTTCTGACCTTGGCTGACTCACAGCATTCCCTCGAGGTTCACCTACACACAGCCCTCAACTCCACTGGCTGGCCAGACGTCTCAGGTGCACTCCCCCAGGCTGTAGGACCATCCCTCAAACTCAGCACCAAGTTGTACACCTCCACCCCACCCCTTCAAAAATGTACTCATCTTCTTGGCTGTCTGGTTTTGACTCAGTGGACAGTCTCAGTATTCTCCCAGCTGAAAGCCTGCAAATGCTTCCCTTTCCTTCACCAGCGTGTTCTCGTCCTTCCTCTGGACTGACTTCTTTTGTGTCCCCATACCCTAGTTCAAACCAAAGTTGCCATACACTGGCATTACTCTTCCTCTTCCAAAGCTTACTCAAAATGATCACCTTGCTCCTCTACTCCATGCTTCTCCCTGCCTACCTGCCTACCTGGCCAGTTACTCCAGGCCATTTCCTACCAAGAGTTCCATCCATCCATCCTCCCTCCCTCCCCACGGTAACCAGGCTGCTCTGCTTCCCCTAGGAGCTCTACCCCAAGTCTCTCCCGTTCCCTTCCTGCCCTGTGAATTCCTGGCTGTCTTTGAAGACTTACACTCTCAATGACACCTCTAAGTACTAAACCCAGCAGAGACAGATGCCCTTTCTTTGCTAATGTTATAATGTGCTCCCACCCAGGAGGTCCTTGAAGGCAGAGGCCAATGTTCAGTGTCCACCCTTCCAGCCCCAACAACAGCGCATGAGCTCGATATGCTAGCTGAAGTAACACTGTGATTACCATTAAAGATCAACAAGCGAAGAAGAATCATTTCAGTAAACCTAAAACACTACCCCAGTGTGGGCACAGATAACAAGTTCCAGAGCTAAAAAAAATCCCAAACCCAAATTATTAAATGAAAATTACAGTCCACTTGTGCTCAGCAACTTTAACTATGTTTACTCCATTAATGATACAACTGCCATGGGAAAAGAATAAATCTGACTTCAAAAGTGTGGGATCGGGGCTGGGGACTGTTGAGCAGTCTAAGCCCCTGCCTGGCAAGAGCAAGGACCTGGGCTTAACTCCCAGTACTGCATGTCGTGCCAGCTGAAACTGCGGGGTGGCACATGCCTGTAATCCCAGCACAGGAGGATCAGTACGAGTCCAAGCTGTGTAATGAGACTGTACCAAATAAAATAAATAAAGTGTCTTCAAAACAAACAGGGAAACTAAGTTTTAAAGACTTTACATAGGTAAAAATGACCTGTAAAAGCTAACAAAAACTTTCATCTCCTTCCCTATGAAAGTTTTTTAATGCTGAGTATTTTAAAAATAATAGAGCAATTCGGTTAATAAGCGTTAGGTTTCAAGAAATAAATCCCTTGACTAAATTTTCTAGTTACCTAACCAAATGGCCAAGTGACAGTGTATTTTGTTCTTAAACTGGACCCTATCCCTCCATATTACAGGAATAATTTCCCTTTGAGACAAAAAAAAAAAAAAAAAAAGTGATTAGTGTCACGTTATTTATAAATAAAAATCAGAATGGTTAGTTTTCTCTCTACCTATCCCAGTCAGGCACAATACCAACTTCAGCTTACGCTCCCTGTGGGCCCCTGCGTCCCCAGCAGCTGCTCTCCATCATAGGTCACTGAGGCACACAGCCCTGCATGTGCAGCACCGTCACCTGGGCTAGTGTCTGAGGGGTTACAGGACGGGGAATTCTTGCCAATTCCACTGTTGCACACTGCCTGCCTCTGTGCATGGTGCATGCTGTACAGAAGGGGCTGAGGTCCAGTCCTCCCAAATGTGGAAAGGCTACTACTAGCCCTGGGCAAGTTGAGCCACTTGCCAGTCTTTATGTTTGTCACTGGCAAAGTTACGCGTTGGGCACTGGTCTTACAGGGACTCACAAAGTAGTATTTGGCTATGGATTTTATTTTCAACCCTTGGGCTGAGAAGAGTGTATTTTAAAGTGTTAACAGAAAATAAAAGTGACAGACAGCTTGCATGCTCCACAACACCTGAAGTGTGAACTTTCTGCTGGCCTTTTATAATAGTCTTGGGTGTCATCCCTTAAGAATAATTAATCAAGAATCTTCTCCTTTGAATAGCTACCTACTGATAAGCACTTGCTTTATGGAAGGTGCTGAGGGAGACGTAACCACCTAGGAGGTATGGCTCTGCCACACCGGCCATCTTCCTGACCCTGTTCCCCTCCCACCACCTGGGCCCTCTCTCCCTTCCATGCCTGTTCAGAAGCCGTTGGTGGTATCTTGCCAGGCCTCCCAGTCAGCTATCTGGGGCATAGTTAGAAAAGCAGGTTACAGAGCATTCTCATGCCTCATCTAATTCTGTGGTCGGGAGTCTGGTAACAGTTTATAAACATTCCACAGGTGACCTGAAGCTCAGCTTTAGAAACTGCCTGACAAGATCTGGCTCATTTTCCCCTCTAGACCCTTCTCCTCTCTGTGTACCATACCCTCCCAGCAGTTTCCATAAGGAACATTTTGGGCATGCCAGCTGTTCTATACCAATCTGTGTGGGGAGTTCCTCTGCCTAGAATGCCACATCCCATACGCAAGAAAACCCCCTACAAGGCCTCCAAGGCTGGCTTGGTGTTTGCTCCTCTGCAGTTTGCGCTACCCAAATTTTGCTGAATAGGCTCAGCACTTCCTCCCAAACTTGCAGGGTGCCTCATAATTCTTTTGAAGCAGGGCTCACTGGACTTGTTTTTTCCTGTAAAGAGCCAGGTAGTATTTTCAGCTGTGCAAGCCTTGCCGTCTGTCACAACTACTCGACTAATGTCCAGAGGACTCAAAGTAGCCATGTACAATTTGTAACTGATGGGTGTTGACTGTCCATTAAAACTTTATTTATAGAAACAGGTAGCAGGCAGCTTTAGCCCAAGGGCCAGTTTACAATCCCTGCTGTGCAGTACCCATCAGACTTCACACCCTTGACATAAAGGAGAAGTGAATTACTTCAAACCCTCCATGCATCCATCTATTTACAAGACACCACATTGGGCCCTCTTGTTTCCTCATCTGTCCATGAAGTCAGTACCTACACTCCACGGTTTCTGTGAGGAATACAAAGATCACACATCAAATGAAAACAATGTGTGGTGCTGCCACCAGCTATGGCCATTTATCAACCAGTGACTCACTTGCAAACACCAAGTAGTGACATGCGCAGCGCAAACTTGTGCCTAAGGAGAAATGGGTCAGATGCCGCAACCCTCTGGGGCATCTAGCACAGTATGTGCCAGATCCCGACAACTACACCACAGGGCAGTGGCAGAAATGGCACTGGCTGCGGGACCATGGGGTGAATCACTCAGTGGGGGACCAGGGAGGAGTCCAAGGAGGTCATTCTAAGAGATGCAATGTGGCATATGTTGCATACAGACCGTGGACTTTTTGTGTTGGACCACCCTGGCTTTAAAAACCCCAAAGTGGGCTGGGCATGGTGTCATACACTTGTAATCCCATACTTGGGAGGCTGAGGTGGAGAATCACTGTGAGTTCAAGGACAGCCTGCTGGACTACACAGTGAAACCCTGTCTTTAAAACAAAATAGAATAAAAACAAATAAACCCCAATACCCCAAAGTGGAAGGGAAAAGGGGAGAAAAAGCAGGTATATCATCTACAGGTACAATTCCATATCATGATATGTTAATTTTTTTTTTTTTTTTAAAAGGATCAAATCTAAAAGGAAAACAAAACACAGTAAAACTCCAGGTGTGTCTGTGCCGCTTCCAGTTGTGTGATCTCAGGCAAGCTAGCAACTTCCCTGAGCCTTCCTCACCTATACAGTGGGGGTAATGCATCACCTCAGAGGCTGTAGACTTGGTAAGATAATACATCCCAGTGCCTGGGCCCAGACAGCACTGAATTAACACAGCTCCTCTTCCCTCTGAAGGACGAATGGGGTTCTGACAATGATGGAGGCATGACAGTCCACTGTGGGGAGTGTGAGGAAGCAAGGTACAACAGCAGAGACAAAGTGTGTTCTGCAGAGCAAGCCAACCTGTCTGCAGGGAGGGTGGACCCTCAACAGGGCACAAAAGGCAGTAAAACTCAAAAGCAGGGCAGGAGTGATCATGAGCGAAATTAAACACTCTAACCACTGCTGCAACATATCTAATAGAATTTGGAAGAATGATACAAGTATCCAGTGAATTTGTCAAGTCTCAAATGCTCATAATTGCATGTCTCAAAAAGACCCATCCCCCAAAAAAGTGCAAAACTATATGTATTCACTAATTTCTTTTAAAGATTAGAGTTTAGCCAATTCAAATAAATATCTTTTAACAAGTGAGATTAATATTTAGCAAGCAAGGCACTCAGGTATTTGCTAAAGTGAAAGCAGTGATGGGGAGAAGGCTCAGGAGCCTTCCCTTCACTCCACTCCCTAGTGCAGTATTGGGCAGACTATTGCGTGGAGTTCCAGACAGGCAGGGAGGACTACGGTGTCGTTCCCTGCTCCCGAGTTGTCTATCAGTCTGAACAAGACTTGGTGGTGAATAACTTAGCTGAAAGTTACTTCATTCACAGAAGTAATACCAGGCCCAACCAGGACCGCCAACCAGCCCCAAAACTGCTACAAAGAAGGTCTTCATACTTGGGATTCTTCTCCCCTGGGCGGGCTTGGCTGAGGACAGTGGACTTGGAAGAAACCTCTGGGGAGGAGCTGAGGCCTGTGTTGGGCTCAGTACTCTGGCTGTCCTCCTCCAAAATCAATCTGCTTATTGTCATGCGCTTGTTCTTAAGCTGCAGTTCTGGGGTGCCCTCACCCTCAGCCGGGGCTGAGTTTTCATTTTCATCTTTTCTGGGTCTCTTCGTTTTGAGGGCTGGTGATGATGGGGGTGCTTGATTAGGAAGTACCAAATCCTTCTGGTCCAGTTTTGAGAAGGCCGCCTCGGAATCCTGGGCACCGGACAGAGCCTTGAAAGCTGCCTTCAGAGTCCTAAGTCCAATGGTGGTTGGTGTACTCCGCAGCTGCCTGCAAACATGGCAAACATACGACGGTCAGCTTCACCACCGCTGATGCCCGCTGGGGCAGGCGACAGCCTTGCTGAGGTTAAGGCTGCTACGAGTCCACCTGAGCAACCAACTGATAACCCAACAATAGCACCACAAAGTCTAGACCCCTCCTCTAGCCACCCTACTCTAATCCTCATGCAAAAAAATAACTAACTGGTTTCCATTCACAGTATGCAGTCCTTACAGACAATTCTCCAGGGAAAGCTTGAAAAGTCTCTGAATAGTGAGAAAATGCCTTTCACAAAAAATTTATGTATCATTTGGGACAGGGTAAAACTGGGGGCCTGCAGGACTAACCCAGCTGGCACACCAAGGTGAGGTTTTTGTTTTTTTAAATAGGCTACTAGCCAGATGTGGTAGCACATGACTTAATCCTAGCACTCAGAACTTAGACTAAAGGGGGCCGGCGAGATGGTTCAGTGGTCTAAAGCGCCTGCTTAGGAGGGCTCAGGCAACTGCAGGGACTGCGGTTTGATCCCCGGCACCACATGCTGCGCCAGCGCCACCATCAGGGCAGGCTGAGCCAGCCACAAAATAAATAAATAAAGAAACAAACAAACACAACAAGCAAACAAATAAATAAATAAAAAATAAAAAAAAATAAAAAAAGAACTTAGACTAAAGGGTCCTAAGTTTGAGTCCAGGCCGCGAAATCTAAACAGACCTTGTCTCAAAATACTGAAAAAAAAAAAACCCAGCACTAATCAGCAGCAGCTGAAAAGTGTTCCACTTTTCCTTCCCAGTTCTATGCTCTTGACTGTTTTCTCCTAAGGTCTCCTTTATCCCTATTTACCACAAGAGGTGATTGTTTTTGGATATGCTGTATGTATGTATGTATGTTATGTATGTATGCATGTATGTAGTACAGGGTCTACAGGGTCTCACTAAGTAGATTAGACTTGTAGTGATTCTCCTGTTTTCAGCCTTCCAAATGCTAGGATTACAGGTGTGTGCCACCACGCCCAGTCTCTGTTAATCTCAGTGCATCCCGGGGGCAGGGCAGGCACGGCATGCTGGGTATCTAACACCCAATCACTGTGCTCTGCCTAAACAGGTGCTTTAGTCTGCTGAGCTATCTGGCCGGCCCCTGGATATGGTTTAAGTGTTTCCCAGATATTCATTCATTAGAAGGAATTAGCAGGATTAGAAGCTTAATCCAACAGTGGTGTATACGGGGAAGTTTTGGAAGGTGACTACCTATATAAAGCCACTAGGAGAGCACCCCTGTAACTAAATACCGGCAGCTTTCTAAGATGAGGGGAAGAGACTGAGGAACCAAATAACACACAGGAGCTCCCTGACCTTTTTTTTTTTTTTTTAAATGAGCAGAATATATTTACTGAGGGAAAGAAAGCTCCTGTCCGAAAGAGGGATAGGAGGGGGGCCCAAGCGGGTTGTCTCCAAAATACACTACTTTTTTTTGTGGTACCAGGATTGTGGTACTTAGGCCTTTGTACTTACCAGGCAAGCACTTATTCCACTGAGCTATCTCCCTGGATGCCAATTCTTACCATGTGCTACAGACTCTAATCAGCAAGAAGGCATCACCTGACATGGGCACTTAGACCTCCAGGAATATGCACTAAATAAATTCTCTTTCTTTACAAAGCTGCCAGGTTGGGGATATAGCTCAGCATCACAGCACTTGTCCGGGAAGCGCAAGGTCCTGAGTTTGATTCCCAATATCAAACCAAAACAAAACCAAAAATACCCAACCAAACAAAAACCAAACCAAACAAGCAAGCAAACAAAGATGCCTCAGGGAGACTGTGACAGTAACACAAATAGACTAATAACACAGGTGCTTGGAGACATCCCAAACTATAACCCTGCTTTAGTTAGTAGACTTAGGATTTCAACATCTGACTACTGCTTCCTGAGTACTTTACAAATTAGGTACACATGATGTGGGTGAAGCAAAGACAAAAATGAACATAGAGCCTTTGAAGAGCCAACGAGAAACTTCTTCAGTCGGGGATTCCAGATAGCCCATCTTTTATGCATACTATCCCAGGGTGTCCTGTCTGTCTTCCACAGTGCCGTGTACAAGGAACCCAGTAACATTCAAGTTGGTCAAAGCACAGAGATGAACAGATCCTGTCCCCCAATGTCACAAAAGGACATCCCTCTCACCTTGCAGGCTCTCTGAGTGGCTTCTCCACGGGCTGTGGTGCTGGCTGCTTGTCTTCCTTTACTGTACTTGAGGCTGGAGGCTCAGATTTCAAAGCCTTTTTGGCCATCTGGGAAAGAATGGTTGCCATCAGGAGGACAAAGCCACAGAATTTTATTTACTCCCTGCTGCTTTCACCATAAACATAATTAGTATACAAACAACTTATAAATCCAACTGATGCATAAACTGAGGGACACAAAATGGGGACATGTAATGAGAATCATCTCAATTTTTTTTAAGCTGGGTATGGCAGTGCATGTCTGTAATCCTTTTTCCAGCACTTGGGAGGCTGAGGCAGGAGGATCACTGTGAGTTTGAGACCAGCCTGGGCTACAAAATAAGCTCAAGGCCAGTCTGAAGGCAAAAAAAGACTCTGTCTCAAAAAGACCAAAAGTGAACACACACACACACACACACACACACACACACACACAGAGAAAACCAAAAAACTTTTTTTTTCGTAGTGCTGAGGATTGAGCCCAGTGCCTTTGCACTGAGCTGCATCCTGGTTTTTTTTTTTTTTTTTTTTTTTTTTTTTTTTTTTTTTTCTATTTTGAGACAAGGTCTTGCTAAATTATTAAATTGCTCAGAGAGGAATTAAATGTGTGATCCTCCTGCTTCTGCTTCCCAAAGTGCTAGGACTACATATGTGCACCGGCACAGTCAACTTTTCTCTTTTCTTCCTCAATGAACAATAATCCTTCCAAAAATGCTCACAGGTATTCGCACTAAAGAACTCAACTGGAGAATGACAAGAGATCATTCTGGGTAACTTAGCAAGGACTTGTCTCAAAATTCAAAAATGGGCTGGCATATAACTACTGGAAAGGCCCCAGGTGCAGGCCCTAGTTCCACAAAATAAAAACAAACCTTAATTAGAGTGGTCAATACTCTCAACATTGTAGAATTCTAATCTTTCATGCACCAAATAATGTCATTTCACTTCATACATCTCCTTCTCCATCCTTCCAACCTCAGTCCTAATCCAGCTTTAGACTTGGCAGGTATACCACTGGAGTCACCCACAGAAGTCACAATTATTTTTCCAAATTTAGGACATCTGCAGGCATAATGGTATATACCTGTAATCCCAGCACTTGGAAGGATGAAGCAGGAGAATTGCCATGAGTTTGAGGCCAGCCTGGGCTACATAGTGAGTTCAAGGCCACACTGAACTGCAGTGAGACCCTGTCTCAAACACACATACAAACTAAGGGACAATTTTTTTGTTTTAAGGTAATGAGGATTAAATCTAGTTCCTCATGCATGCTAGTCAAAAGTTCTACCACCGAGATAAATCCCCAATCCATTAGTAAATGTTCACACTAACGATTTTATTTGATTTTGAGATAAGATCTCACTCTGTGTAGCCTAGCTTTAGACTTGCTATGTAGTCCAGGCTGGCCTCAAACTTGTGATCCTCCTGCTTAGCCTCCCACGTGAGGGTATTAGAAGCTTGGGCCACCATGCCTCACTGCTTTTTTAGGCATTTAATTAACAAAATGCACACACTTCAATGTCTTTTACACCTACTAATATTTTTCACTTTTCTTTTGTGTGTGTGCCTGTGGGCAGTGCTGGGATTAAACCCAAAGCCTCTGACACGCAAGATAAATGCCCTGCAACCAAACTGCATCCCAGCCCAACTTCCTATTTTCTACTTTCCCAAGCAGCCTCAAAAGCACACTGCAGTATGGGACAAGAACAGAGGCCGAGGCACACCGTGAGGAGGTAGGGCTCTGTGTCGTCCAGATGGCTCTCCAGGAAGCGCAACATCTTCTGCTGGAAGGTCTCATAGGAGAAGTTCTGGATAACAGGGTGGGCCAAGTTCTTTTCTCGGATAATGTTGAGGAGATCACTTCTGAGTTTCTATAGAAAGAATCAATGTTCACAACACAAGAAAGAAAAAGGATTCGAGAATGCTAGCAAAAATTCAAAGAGGAATTGAACCGCTATTAGTGAAATGCTTTGCAATGTTGTCAGTGAAAATCACTGGCACGCACACAGGCAGGCAGGCAGTTTAACAGGATTCCTCACAAAATTAGGGTTGAGCCACAGTGAATCAAGAGATAAAGATCCATACGTGCTAAAAAAAAAAAACCTTCAAGATAGATATAATATCAGGTAGAAAAACAGCACAGTGTTCAAATCAGCATGTAGGGTTATGCTGTCACACACGTGGACATAATGATCAGCAAGTCGGGGAGGTTCACTTAGGTATACACCCCCCCCCCAAACTTATGTGCTTCCATATGCGTGTCTCTGAAAGGATAAAAACATAATACACGATGTCTCTGAGGACAAAATGGCAAGTAGACGAGAGTAAAAAAATTTTCACCAAACCCTTCAGAATTTTGTATTATGTATATATACTACCTCCTCTCTTCAAAAAATTAATTTATGAAGAAAAAATAAAAACAGGAAACCAAGAGAGTTTTTAACATCAAGAAACAGATACTGGACAACAACATGCATTGTATCAATTATTGGGAATGTACTACCAAGGTGTTTTGAAACCTTTGCATTGTTATTTCTTATTAAAAGTAATAAAAAATAAAATTAAAAAAAAAGAAACAGAGGGCCGGGGATGTAGCTCAGTGGCGCAGCGCCTGCCTAGTAAGCGCGAGGCCCAGAGTTCGGTTCCCGGTACCAAAAAACAAAATAGTGAAAAGACCAAAAAAAGTCCCTTTGGAAAAAAAGAAACAGATATTGGGGGCTGGAGAGAGGGCTCAGTAGAATAAGTGCTTGCCTGGCAAGAGCAAGGGCCTGAGTTTGATCCCTGGTTCCGCAAAAGAAAAAAATAATACTATTAAGTCTTCACCAAAGCAACACTGTGGGATAAACCTTTTTTTTGGTACTGGGGATTGAACTCAGAACCCTATACTTGTCAGCTAGGCACTTATGCCACTAAGCTATATTCCCGGCCCAGGATTAGCACTTTTTAAATGTTACAAAACTTGTCAGCTCAGTATCTCATGCCAATTGCTTAAACAAATGCTCACAAACCAGATAAAATGAGTCAAGTAAATAAGTTCATATAAATTTGTGTAATAAGAAATAAGTTTTAGGGGCCGGCGAGATGGTTCAGTGGTCTAAAGCGCCTGCTTAGGAGGGCTCAGGCAACTGCAGGGACTGTGGTTTGATCCCCAGCACCACATGCTGCGCCAGCGCCACCACCAGGGCAGGCTGAGCCAGCCACAAAAATAAAGAAAGAAAGAAAGAAACAAACACAACAAGCAAATAAATAAATAAATAAAATTTAAAAAAAAAAAAAAAAAAAAAAGAAATAAGTTTTGTTGAGCATGGTAACACATGCCAGTAATCACTTGGGAGTCTGAGGAAGGATCACTGTGAGTTCAAGGCCAGCCTGAACTATACCAGTGAGACCTTGTCTCACATGAAAAAAAAAGCTGGGCATGATGGCACATGCCTATCATCCCAGCTACTTGGGGTGTTATGACGGGAAGGTCACAAGATGGGCAGCAAAGCAAGCTCTATCACAAAATAAAAAAATTAAAAGTATTGGGGATGTAGCTCAGTAGTCCTAGGTTCAATCTCCAATACCAAAATAAAGAATCAATCAAAAACATTGAAGATAACGTCAATTATCTTGTATATAAAAGAACACATGCTAAAGATGCTGCATAGGTAGTTACCACAGAGACAGGGATCAAACTCAGTGCTTCGCTGATCCTAGGCAGTCACTCACTTTATCACTTAACCACTTCACAGCCCAAGATGTTGCGCATTTAAAGATATTTAGATAACATTCCTGACAAAAATCCTTTTCCTACTGTTCCATAAAAGCAACAAGATGGGTTTAAGTCATAGAAACAAAAATATTTCAAGTTTACCTGAGATGAAGAGTCCTTGGACATATGTTTTTTCAAAATTTTTGAAGCCTTTTCAAATTCTTTGTTTTTGATACAAATAATGATAGCCTACAAAAAGGAAAATTTTTTTTTTTACTTTTGTAATTAGCATAATCGGAATATCAAATATCAAAATAAACTCTATTAAAAAGTAAAGCTGAGTCATGTACACCCAAGAACCTTTCCATATTGTAGCAAATTCCTGTACTACCTAAAAACTAATGGTCATTGTTTAAGTACTATGGCTATTGTAAGCTGCTTCTTTCAGTTTGTAAGATAGTAGCTTTTCAAGATTACTGAGGATTTTTTTAAATGGCTGACAAGCCAAAATCTGATCCCCTGGACTAGACCATTTTGCCAACTTTATCAGGGCCCCCGAAGGAAGACAAAATACATAGGAGTCATTCTAGATTCCCAAAATTGGGTTCCATGCTTTTGGGATGAAAAAATTTTGAAATAAGGGGTAAGAATGGGGGAGGGAGAATACAGGGGTACCAGAACAAACAAGTGATGTGCTGACCAGAGTTCTGCTAGCTCCATTCAGGAGCCTGTGGCTTGTTCTGTAGAATGAAAGAGCTCGCCTCTCAGACCAGACACCAGCTGGCAGGTTTAAACTGTGCAGGCAATTACTGAGAACAACTCGGCACATCCACCGGCAGCATACAAAAAGGACAAGGTTCCAGGCAGGACAAAAAGTTCTCACTGATCACAGAGAAAAGGAACCTTCTGTAAAGAAACCCTGACAGAATATATATAAAGGGAAAATAACAGTGACTGAAAATTAAAAAGGAAAATTTAACACATATGAACATGGTTTAAAGTTAGAAAACCCAACAGGAAATGAAAGGCATTAGTAGTTACATCACAAGACTAAACAGCTACATTAAATCCCACCTCAAAGAGAGGAGTACAGAAGCAAATCTTCTGAGGGGGCCTAGGATATTGCCTAGCACTCATGAGTTCAGTCCCCAGTATTACCAACCCCTTAAATTACAGAAACTTACTGGGGCTGGGGAGATAGCTCCGTGGCACAAGTGCCTGCCTAGCAAGTGTGAGGTTGTTGAGTTCGAACCCCGGTCTCGCAAAAAGAAAAAAAAAAAAAGGACAGAAAGAAAAAAAATTACAGACACTTATTTTTTGAAAAGAAAACATTCAAAAAGGGGCCAACGAGATAGCTCAGAGGTCTAAAGCGCCTGCTTAGGCAAGCTTAGGCTACCACGGGGACTGTGGTTCGATCCTCAGCACCACATGCTGCGCCAGCCCCCAGGGCAGGCTGAGCTGGCCATAACATAAGTAGTTTTTAAAAAAGTGGACAGCAAGATGACTCAGTATTCTAAAGTGCCTGCTTAGGGGGCTGGGGAGATAGCTCCGTGGCACAAGTGCCTGCCTGGCAAGTGCGAGGTCATGAGTTTGAACCCCCGCCTCACAAAAAAAAAAAAAAAAAAAAAAAAAAAAAAAAAACTAAAGTGCCTGCTTAGGCAAGCTTAGACAACCCCAGGGACCACGGTTCAATTCCCAGCACCACATGCTGTGCCAGCTCCACTCCCAGGGCCGGCTGAGCTGGCGATAATTAAAAAAAAAAAAAAGAAAAAGAAAGAAGAAAACATTCAAAAAGGAATGAAAACATGCATATATTTGACCTTCACAGAAAAAAACGTATGAAGATATGGACCAAGAGAAGGAACAGCTGGGCAACTCAAGCAGTGATCTTTGCTGATTCTGTTCTCTACTTGGTCTTAGCAAAGAGCCATGATGGTTTTGTTCTCAACATTGTTCTGTTGTCATCCAGAAGTGAAGGAAACTGGCACCAAATGATCTTGAATAAGCACGATCATAAATTCTTGCTCCCCAGGGAAGATCCAAAATAAATGCAATTGTAATCAGATGACCAGGTTCACTTATACATGGCTTTGAGCAGAAAAACAAATATATACTGAGACTATAATTTTTTTTTTTTTCCCCAGGGCTGGGGTGGGTACTAGGGAAGACTGAACCCACGCCCGCTGCACTGAATGATATCCCCAGCCCTTTTTCTATTTTTGAGACAGGTCTTTACTAAACTGCCCAGGCTAGGCCTAACCCTCAGCCTCCTACAGCACTGGGACTATCGACACACTCCACCACCCCTGGCTACACTTACTTTTTTGTCTTTTGAAACAGGGTTTTGCTATGGAGTTCAGGCTAGCATTAAACTCAGTGATTCTACTGCTGCTTCAGCCTCCCAAGTATTGGGATTTCAGGCATGTGCCAACACATCCAACTAGTTATTTTTATGAAAAATACAAAACCTCTACATTTTATGGCTCACACAGGTCCTATTATATTTGTTAAATTCTATTTAACTGGCATGTAGCACAAGTGTTTTGGGCGCACAGTACTGAATGCTAACACATGCCGACTTCCGTAACCGACCACATGGGGATCCAAATGCCTCCCCTGTGCAGCTCCTCTACATCTGCAACCTCCCCATGCCTTTTTCTTTTTGCTGTTTATGTCTTTTAAAATGTCATGTAAGAGCCAGGCTTGGTGGCACACGCCTGTAATCCCAGCACTTGCGAGGCTGTGGCAGGATCAGTGTGAGTTTGAGACCAGCCTGGGCTACAAAAGTGAGCTCAAGGCCAGCCTGAACTGCATAGTGAGACCCTGTCTCAAAAAGACAAAAAAAAAAAAAAAAAAAAAAAAAAGTCCTGTAAGTAGACCATACAATATGTTGCACTTGGTTTAAAGGCTATATATATAGCCTTGAGACTGGCTACACTAATGCCTTCGAGGTCCATCTGGGTTGTTCCACTCAGAAATTCATTTTTTTCTGAATGCTGAACAGGACTACATATGGATATACTATGGTTTATCCATCCACCGAAGGATACCTCAATTGTCTGCAATTTGGGACCATTGTGAATAGAGAGGGCAAGTTTATGTTTAACTTGGTAAGACACGGCCAAACTGCTATAGCACAGAGCAGCTGTACGACTGCACTTCCGTGAGCAGTGTACGAGTTCCAGCTGTTGCACGTTTGTACTTCATTCCTTGAAGCACTAGGTTCAAACGTCCAGCCACAGCATAGCAGGCACCCATTCTACGTCACAGCTGTAACCTCCAGCCCAGCATTTCTTATCATTGATAAGTATGTTCTGAAATGCAGAATTAACACTTTTTTTAAAAATTGCAGCTGCCTGGGGATATAGCTCAGCAGCATAGCACCTACCTAGCCAGCATAGGTAATGAGTTTGATTTTTGCTTAAAAAAAAAAAAAAGCTATGCTAATTGGTATGTATAGTATTACCTTGGTTCACAAACTCAATTCTCTTCTTAATTCTAGTTACAACCAAATCAAATTTTCCCATAAGGTCAACAATGAACACTGGATTTAGTTCTCACCCAACTTGGTTTGCAACTAGAATCATGGAATCAAGTTTGGGAACCATTCATGGTGGGTTTATTTACTTATTTACAGATAGGTTCTCACCATGCAGTTCAGACTGACCTTGAACTCACTATATAGTTCAGGCTGGCTTAGAGTTCGCGGTAATCCTCCTGACTCAGCCTGCTCAGTGCTGAGATGACAAATTAGTACAATTCAAATGATAGTCTCAGCAGGTATTTTTAGAGATAAAGACTAGCTGATTCTAACATGTACGTGAGAAGGGAAAAGAATTAAAATGAGGTACTTTTACAAAGGTTGGAGGACTTACACTCTTCAATTTTAACAATTTCTATAAAGCTACAGTATTCATGACCAGAGATACGGCTCAGTGGAATAGAAAAACATCTACAAGAGAAACAAATATGACTGACGAATTTTGACAAAGATATAAAAGGTAAGTCCATCAAAAATGGTATTTAATGAAAAAGAGAAGGATTTCTCTTTTTTTGAGACAAGAGTCTTGCTATGTAGTTATCCTCCTGCTTCAGCCTGCCTCAAGTGCTGGCCTTCTGGGTGTACACCATCATACACAGAAAAGGGCTAACTTCTTCACCAAATCGTGTGGAAACAAAGGAATATCTGTATATAAGAAGGAACCATGAGCCAGGCACAGTGACACCTGCACACTGTAATCCTTTTTTTCTTTTGCAGAACCGGGGATCAAACTCAGGACCTTGCACTTGCCAGGCAGGCACTTGTGCCCCTGAGCTATCTTTCTAGCCCCTGCACACTATAATCCTAGCAGTTGGGAAGCTGAGGCAGGAGGATTGCTGTAAGCTTGAGGCTATACTGGGCTACATAGTGAGTTCCAGGAGACCCTGAACTATATAGCAAGACTCTGTCTCAAAAAAAAAAAAAGCCCTTCCTTTTTTCATTAAATTACCCTATATCCTCCTATCCTTCTTCAAATCCATCAGAAGGATTTTTTTGGCTGGCTCAGGGTGCCTTACCGGTGGGCCTGGGGGTTGGCGATGCCTGACTGAGATTGCAGGTGCAAGCACTTAAACCACTGAACTGTCCCAAAAGCCCCCTTCAAATCCATCAGTCAGCTAGGCATGATGGTGCATGCCTACAATCCCAGCACCTGGAAGGCTGAGGCAGGACAGTTCAGCCTGGGCTACAAAGTGAGCTCAAGGCCTGGCTGAACTTCATGAGACTGTCTCAAAAAAACCAAACAACAACAACAAAACATCAGTCATATTTGTGTGAGTCTTTTCTAGCCACTCTTCTATTCCACTGATTCATATTTCCGCAGTCATGAATACTGTAGTTTTACAGTAATTGTTAAAATTGGGCTGGGGAGATAGCTCAGTAGAATAAACACTTGCCTGGCAAGTGCAAGGGCCTGAGTTCAATCCCCAGTTCTGCCAAAATAAATAAATACATAAATATTTAAAAAATAGAAAAATAAATGAAGTACTGGTTAAATCAAATGGGGGGTGGGGATATAGCTTGAAAGCACAGAGCCTGCCTGCCTGCAAAGTACAAGGTCTTGAGTTCAAGTCCTAGTAGGAAAAAAAAAAATTACATAGTGTAAGCCCTCCAATCTTTTCTTTTACAAAAGTGCCTCATTTTAGTTCTTTCGCCTTTTCACATACATGTTAGGATCAGCTAGTCTTTATTAAAATATCTGTTGAAATTGTAATTTTTTTTGAAATTGTCATTTGAACCAATTCTATCAATCTACTGGAAAGCTATACTGTCTTCCAATTTGTGAACACTGTATGTCGACTTCTTTCATCAGAATTATGTATTATGTATGTAATCTATCTATATTATTTTTTTTAACCTTGAATTGAATTCAAGGTCTTGTGCTTGCCAGGCAATGGCTTGTGCCACTGAGCTATATCCCCCACCCCTATGTTAGGTAAAAGGACTGGGTTCAATCTTCAGTACCACCACCACCACCACCAAAAAAAAAAAAAAAAAAAAAAGGTGAATAAGAATGCATTCAAAATTAAAATTTAGGGGCTGGCGAGATAGCTTAGCAGTCTAAAGCACCTGCTTAGACAAGCTTAGGCAACCGAAGGGACTGTGGGTCAATCCTTGTCTCCACATCTCACACTAGCCCCATCCCCAGAGCAGGCTGAGCCGGCCATAACATAAAAATAAAAAAATTAAATTAAGGGTCAGCCAGGCCAAATAGCTTGGTGGATTAAAGCACTTGCAAGTAGGTACAAGGGTCAGGGTTTGATCTCTAGGCTGGCAGTGCTGGCCCCACTCCTAGCCCTCAGAGATGGCAATGAGACTGAGCATGGTGGCACACGCCTGTAATCCCAGCTCTTGGGAGGCTATAAACAGACGGATCACTATGAGTCCGATCTAGTTGAGAGATTCTGCAAACTCTGTAGAGCTTTCCCTAAAAATAAAAAAATAAAAAAAAAAAAATTAAGTCTGTCTCCAAATTTTGTGCTCTCAGCTCATCTTTTCAAATTATATATTAACTTCCTACGGGAAAAAATTTAAAGACATGTACAACTGCTTTTTGTTTGCTGTTCTTTTTATTTTGTTGGATACTGCAGACACACAATCTTTATTAAAGATGCAACCAAAATTTTAGCAAACATTCCAAAAACATCTGTGAACATGCTCCCTTTCCAACTGGCAACACTTTGAAAAGACAAGGTAAGACAATATAATCTGCATCAACACTGGTTCAAAGTCTCTGTCCATATGTACATATATAATACACACACACACACATATATATGTATATATATAAGTAATACACACATACATATATATGTATATATATTACACACACACACACACAGCCTCAGTTTACCCTGAGGGCGGGGCCAGCGCAGCATGTGGTGCCTGGGATCAAACCATAGTCCCCTGAACCTATCTAAGCTTGCCTAAGTAGGTGCTTTAGACTGCTGAGCTATCTTGCCAGTATAGTCCTTATATTTTTGAGCCTATAACTTATATTCCTGCATAATAAAGTAATAGTGTGTATCAATGTCAGTAGATAAACTCCATGAAATTAAAGTCTGTGCTGTCTGATGAATCACAGTATGTTGAGAGTTAAAATTTTCTGCTTTCTAATACTGTTGGTAATCAAGATGTCCAACTGATTTTTCATTCTGGCACTTCTCAGAAAGTATAAATATTCTAGGGCTGGGGAGATAGCTCAGTAGAGTAAGCACTTGCTTGGCAAGTGCAAGGGCCTGAGTTCAATCCCCGGTTACACACACCCACCCACACACACAAAGGTATAATTCTTCTGAGTATATGTTAAAGTCATTGAGGTATAAAGTAAACCTTATCAATAGTCTCTGGCTAATTTAAATAAAAAGAAAATTAAAAGCCAGGTATGGTGACACATGTCTGTAATCATGAAGCACTCAGGAAGGCTAGGGCAGGAGGATCACTGAGTTTGAGGCCATCCTGGACTACATAGTGAGTATAAGACCAGTCTGAACTATATAGGGAGATCCTGCCTGAAAGAAAGAAAG
The DNA here is from genome assembly GCA_004027915.1 of Capromys pilorides. Taxonomy (NCBI): domain Eukaryota; kingdom Metazoa; phylum Chordata; class Mammalia; order Rodentia; family Capromyidae; genus Capromys; species Capromys pilorides. Next base: position 24,446 of record PVKN010008211.1, read on the forward strand.
AAAAAAAAAGGGAACTGCAGATTTGACCTTGGCATAGTGATGCATGCCCCACTCCTAGCACTTGGGAGGCTGAGGCAGGACGATCGCCCCAAGTTCGAGGGAAAGTTGAACTTCAGAGACCCTGTTTCAGCAAAACAAAACAAAACAAAAAACTCCACAGATGTTTCTTTTTTTTTTTTGTGCAGTACTGGGGATCAAACTCAGGACCTTGCGCTTGCCAGGCAGGCGCTTATGCCACTGAGCTGTATCCCCAGCCCCAAATTTTTCAAAATAAGTGAGTAGGCTTGTGTTGGAATTTTTTTGGCAGTAGTAGAGATTGAACTCGGGACCTTGTGCTTGCCACACAGGTGCTTATACTGCTAAGCTATATTGCAGGACCCAGAAAGCACATATGACAGAAAAAGAAAACCAAAACTCACAAAATTAAAGAATAAAGAATCAGATACAATGAAACAACACTGTTCTAGGCAGTAGAAATTTGTAAAAGGCCTTAACAAAAGTTTTTGATTTAACAATTAAAGTAGTAAGAGTATGTCTGATGTACCAGCACAAATAGGCTAAGGTCGTAAAAGAATCAAGCACGGTTACTAAAAGTGCAGGGGAGAGAATTCCACAGCAAAACGCAACAAATGAATAAAACCAATAAACTCATAAAACAATAAATGAGTAAGCTTCCCCAAGAACCTACCACAAATAGTCTTCCCAGTTCTTCAAAATATCTGAGAGCCAGGCATGATGATACACACCTGCAATCCTAGCAACTGGGAGGCTGAGGCAGTAGGACTGCTGTGAGTTTAAGACCAGCCTGGGCTACAAAGTTAAGTTCAAGATCAGCTTGAAGAGTATTGAGATTATCTCAAAAAAAAAAAAAAAAAAAAAAAAGTTTAACAGAATCTCTTTAGTTATTTATAGAGAACACTAATGTAAATCCCATAAAAGTAATGGCTTGCAAATACAAGTCTCAAATTTTTTGGTCCC
>PVKN010008212.1:0-25452 GCA_004027915.1 Capromys pilorides
TTTTTTTTGAGACAAGATCTGTGTAGTTTAGACTGGCTTTAAACTCACCTTGTAGCCCGAGCTGGCATGGATCTCACAGCAAACCTTCTGTCTCAGTCTCCCAAGAGCTGGGATTACAGGCCTGCCTCATCATACTTGGCTGGTATTACCTCTTACCTTGTCCTAATAGAAGTCTAGACCTTGGACTTTATTGGGATGATGCCATGTATGAGGTTAACAAGTACAATGCTTGAATATCAACACTAGTATAGTGTACTGGGTTCTGGATGATACATGTGGTAGCTTTTACTGTTTAAAAATGCGACATTTTTTTTTATGGGGGGGGCAATACTTTCTCACCAAGGAAGAAAAATACCATTTTCTAACTCAGTTTGTGTAAGGGTGAGTGATATATAATATAGCTTAGGGGCATAGCCCAGTCTGGCAATCGAGTTTGATTGATCTGAGTTTGATTCCCAGTATAAAAAACAAAAACATTAATTCAGTAGTGAACCGGACGAGGTGTCATACGCCTGTAATCCCATCACTTGGGAGGCTGATGCAGGATGATCTGTGTGAGTTTTGAGACCAGCCTAGGCTACACAAGTGAGCTCAATGTCAGCCTGAACTGCAGAGTGAGACCCTGTCTCAAAAAAGACCAAAAAAAAAAAAGTTAAGTCCAAAGCTATACACTAGAAAACAATTGAAGAGACAGGTGTGGTGGCCCATGCCTGTAATCTGAATCCTTGAGAGGCTGAGGCAGGAGGGTCATTGCCAGTTAGTGAAACCCTGTCTCCAAACAGAAAAGAGAAATAATTGAAGAAAGGCAGTGTAAAATTATAGGGTTGATTGGTTGCTTTTTCCTTTTTTCCTATGGACCTTAATCATATAGGGCTACAGCTTTTTTTCCAGACAAGTGCTACTTTTTTATTTTTTATTTTGAAGTCCCAAGAATTGCATGCAGGGCCTTGGGCTTGCAGGGCAGGTGCTGTGCCCCTGAGCTATTATTTTTGAAACAGTCTTAATTGTTTCCCTGCCTAGGGCCAGCCAGATAGCTTGTGCAGACTAAAGCCCCTGTTTAGGGGATTGGCATGCTGTGCTGGCCTTGCCCCTGGGGCTTGCTGAGCAGGTGACTGAGACTGGGTGTGGTGCTGCACATCTGTAATCCCAGCACTTGGGAGGCTGAAAATAGGAGAATCGATACAAGTCCAATCTCTGTGGTGAAACCCTATAGATTCTGTAGATCCTGTTCTAAGTACATAAAAAAAAAGTTTCCCAGCCTGGCTTCTAGTGATCCTCCTACCTCAGTCTTACAAGTAGCTGGGGTTACAGGTGTGCATGTGTGCCACCATGTTCGACTAAATTGGAGTTTTCTTAAATATTGTGTACCTATTCAGTTTCTAATCCTGTTTCAAAATCTTGTCTTCATGGGTTTTCAGTTGATGAGCTGACAGCATTGAATAGTCCTTTCATATTATAGGATCTTTGAAAATAGTATGGAGCAGCCAAGTTGAACCTTTCCTTTCTCTGTCTCTTGTTGCTGTGTGTCTTGGGGCAAGTTCCTGCATCTCTCTGGAGTCCCATGGTATTAAATTTTCTTTGTTTGTTTGGTTGATTTTTGGTACCAAGAATCAAACTCAGAACCTTTCACTTGCCAGGAAGAGCTTGTCCTGCTCAACCAGATCCCTGGCCCTAAATTTTGTAGCTGTGGAGCTGTGCATGATGCCTCAAGCCTGTAATAGAGGCAAGCAGGATGCTGAGGTAGAAGGATTGCCACAAGTTGGAGGCTGTCCTGGGCTACATGGTGACCAGTCTCACCTACATAATGACACCGTGTCTCAAAACATGAAAAAGTAAATTTTCTAAGTGTGGTGTGGAACTTCTTATTTACAGCAGAAGGAATAATACAGCTGATACACTGGGCTCTTGTTTTCCAGGCATGGAAACAGATATGAGTTTAAATTTATTAGGTTTTAACTTTTTTTTTTTTTTTATTAATTTTTTTTTTTTTAATGGCCAGCTCGGCTTGCCCTGGGGGTGGGGCTGGCACAGCACGTGGTGCTGGGGATCTAACAATGGTCTCTGTGGTTGCCTTAAGCTTGCCTAAGCGCTGCTGCGCTATCTCACTGGCCCCCATAGGTTTGTGATCTTGATAAACTTTCAGAGCCTGTTTTCTCTTTCATGAGTTGAGGATAATTGTTTCAGAGTAGTTCTGAGGATAGAGTAAGTACGTTAATGTGTGAAGCGTCCTAGTGCTGGGCTCTAGAAGTCACTTAAGCAGGAGTAGTGAACAATGATAATTTTTGCTACTGAGGTGTAATTTGTTTTTCCATTAAGTACAGTAATGTGAGGGGAATTCACCATGGAGCAAGCAGCTGTCATTTTAGAGATAGCATCTCTGAATTGCCTTGGCTAACCACTCCTTACAGGAATAATATCTTTTAAGTAGGTCATACAACGTAGTGGGGAGGGCCGGGGATATAGCTCCTGCTGTGGCACAGCACCTGCCTGGCAAGTGTGAGGTCCTTAGTCCATTCTCGGTACAAAAAAAAAAAAAAAAATTAAAAACAGATGTAAGCCCTAGGCATGGCAGTGCATGCCTGTAATTCAGCACCCAGGAGGCTAAGGCAGGAGGACCACTGAGAGTTTGAGACGTCTGGGCCACAAAGTGAGCCCAAGGCCAGCCTGAACTGAGTTGTATAGGGAGATCCTTTCTCAAAAAGACCAAAAAAAAAAAGACAGATGTAGTGGGGCAGATTTAGGAGTGTAATTAAGAGCTTTTGGTTTTCAGTGGGGTTTTGGAATGTAAATGATATTTTAAAGTACTTCGTTTCTACAGTCTCATTTCTTTAATGAGGGGGTAGAAAATACTATGGAAATTAGTGTAGATAATACTATAGGTACAGAGTAAGGGAAGTCAGTGTATAATCTTCATTTACACTTGGTATATGCTTTAGATGAGTTATGCAGCTGTGAACATATTTTGTAAACAAGTTGGTGTCATGGACTGCTGTAGGTGTAGTGTGTGTTTCATACACACATAAATTCCCTTTCAGTTTCAGTGCATGCACATCTGAGATGGAGCTTTGGAGGTAGCGCAGGCCAGCTGGGACTTGCTATCCCTGCCCCATCAGGAAAGTGAGCTGCACAGACAGCAGCCCCAGAGGTTAGGACCACTTCGCTACCACAGCACTCCCCTCCTTCTTAACGTGGGCTTTGCTGGCTTGGGGCACACTATTTGATCTTTAGGCTTATTTCCTCTTCTATAAAATTGTAGTGACCTGCCTCGCGTACCACGGTTGATAAAATAAATTGTGTCTTTAGAAAAAAATAAATGCTTTGCAAATTATAAAGCAATTCGTAATTATGAGTTCGGAATTTAGCATTCGTGAATGATCTGAAAGAGTTCCCCCTGAAACTCCCCTAGGTAGGTTATTCTTATCCTTAGAAGGATCAAGATTGTTTTTAACACTCTTGGGAGGTTGTAAACAAGTGGATCGCTGCGAGTCCAATCTAGTAGGGAGACCCTGAATGCTCTGTAACCCTTCCCTAAAAATACAAAAAAAAAAAAAAAGGTTTAACATATATATGTATGTATACATACATATATGTGTATGTGTGTATATGCATCTGTGTGTATATACACAAATATTTATATTTATTTGGTTTTGCTGCGCAGCTCAGACTCACAGTGATCCTCTTGTCTCCGGGTCCCAGTGCTGAGATTACAGGTGTGCACCACCACACCACCATGCTGGTTTTGGTGGCCAGTCTGGCGTACTCTGGGCTGGCACAATGTATAGTATTGGGGATTGAACCTAGGTCCTTGTGCTTGCCAGGTAGGTGCTTAGACTGCCAAGTTATCTCTCCAGTCCCAGGATCCAGAATTTTTTTTTAAAAACTATGTCTTCTAGAAGGTAGCCTTTTTTTTTTTTTAAATGTGGTATTGGGGATTGAACCTGGGTCCTTGTGCTTGCCAGGCAGGCACTTATGCCGCTGAACTATATCCCCAGCCAGAAGGTAGTATCTTTAAGATTTTAGAAATGTTGCACCTTTTTAGAGTTGGAGGCAAATAATGTCTTTTTTTTTTTTTTTTTTTTTTGTACTGGTAATTGAACTCAGGGACTTGCGCTGGTCATGCAGGCACTGTGCTGCTGAGCCACATCCCCCTCACATAGAGAATTCTTGTCTACATATTGCTGTTGATGATAGAATGACAGTATTGTAAAATTAGAGCATGACACACTAAAATTTATGTTTTCCCTGAAGTGTAAACACCAACATTCTCAGTAGAAGTCTATGCTGCTTGAAGCTCCACATTTCATTTTTCATGATTCTTAGAAGCTGTCAGGTGATCTCTCTCCCAGTCTCAGGTTTCACACACCCGGAAGCCCCAGAGGTGCCATTTGTATTCTGTTGCTCACTATGCTGCGAAGGGCTGTAAGGTGGGAGTGGGTGAGAGGGCCTTGGAGGAACCTAGAAAGGGAGGAAGAGGGTCTCTTCATTTGAGTTTTAAATGTTTACCCCAGATAGCTAAACACTCTGCTCAGAGATCACTGAAAATTGGCTTGAGTAGCACCTTTGTCAGTTTATTAGTTGGCCTCAGAAAGGACTTTGATTTATGTTTCAAAAGAAATCAAAAAAGTTCTTTTTAAAAAGTTCAAATAGCTTCCCAGAAACTTGTTTACAGCATTTCTGATACATTTACAGGGAGTTTTTACGGTATTCAGGTTAGAACCCACGGCCTTGTGTGTGCTAGGTAAACTTCGCCATGGAGCCATATTACATGAACATCCCCTTGCTATACATAGTACAGGTTTTTCAATAGGTTTTGAACAGCTAGGTGGAAGATGGAAGCTTTTTAGCAGTAGCTCACTAGAAACTTTTAAAATGTGAATAGCTGTAGTGTGTGGTGGTATAGCCTGTAATGCTAGCTCTTGGGAGGCTGAGGCAGGAGGATTGCTACAAGTTCAGGATCAACCTGGGATACATAATAAGTTCAAGGCCAACCTGAACTGCATACTCAAAACCTGTTTCCAAAAAAAAAGGAAAAAAGTGAATAGCATTGATTGGTTGATTGATTGATTGATTGAGACAGGGTCTCATATAGTTTAGGCTGGCCTTGAAGTCACTTTTTAGCCCATACTGGGCTCAACTCAGCCTCCTGAGATCAGGCATCTTCCTGCCTCAAGCCTCCTACATGCTGGGATTATAGGCATGTGCCACCTCGACTGGCTGTGAGTAGCATTTTTAACATTTACACCACTTTTCAAAACTTTGAAGATGAAGGTCAAGTCCATCTGAAAGTTGTTAACAATCTTGTCTTTTTTAGGGGCATAGAAAAGGTAGAGTTAAATAAAGCATATGTTCAGTATTCAGTGTGAGCTCTAGAGAGACACAAAAATTTTAATTTTAAAGTAATTTCAACTTCCTTGAATCAGTTTGATCTGTCATTATGTTAAGTGAGCAGCAGGGTTTATGCAGACCCTGTGGGGGAGAAGATTAGCACAGAAGCGTCACTGAACCAGGAATTGATGTGGGGGAGGCACGCCTGTAAGTAACCCCAGCCCTCAAGGACACTGAGGAGAAGGCTGCAAGCTTGAGCTCAGCCTAGGCAGTTAATGAGAGCCTGTCTCAAAAAAAAAAAAAGAAGAAAGCATAGGGTTATAGCTCAGTGAGGTCCTGGATTCCATTCCTAGATATACAGGGGAAGATGGAGGTCCTAGGTTCTATGCCTAGGAATGCAGGAGAAAATAAAGAGTTACTATAGTTAAGAACCTGCTTCTTCACCCTGGGAGGCAGGAGGCCAGGAAGCAGTACAGGGTAGAGACAGAGGGTCTGTGTGTCTGTGTGTCTCTTGGTCCAGTGGGGCTGAGGTCTAGGGAGGAAGCTTTGGGGGGTGGGCGTGGGCCACGACCTATGCCCCATGGTAAGTTGGGGAACACCTGGAAAGGCACTGCTGTCCTGGGGAGTGCTGTGATGAGAGCACCAGCCCTGAAGCAGTGGCCCTGGTGGGTTCAAGGGGAGGTTTGCTGGCATGTGTCTCTATGAGACAGCACAGCACAGCACAGCACAGCACAGCAATGCTAGAAAGGAGCCTATAGCTGGGGCCAGGTGGGGAACCAGTGGCCAGGTGGGGATCCAGCAGTTGGTGTTAGCTTAGTCAGGTGATTTGAGTAGAGAGTGGTATCTCAAGAGTAACTTGGAATGCTTTTTGCTCTCAAAGTATTCAAATACTGGTTGTTAGCCCATTTTCCTTCTTTCACAGGTAAAAAACAAGAAGCAGATGAGTTGAGTGGAGATGCTTTTGTAGAAGACGATGCTTTTGTCAAGGTAAAGTGTTCATTACTCAGGGCAAGATGCTGACATCTACTGTTTTGCACTGCTTTTTGTCACTTAACTTGAATATATGGAAATGTGTAGGTTAAGTCCAGAGACTCGGAGCATACGCCCACTGTCATTAACTTCTACCACTGAGAAATGTAGTAAATCAATTAGATGAGACATGAAGCTGAACGTAGCTTGTCCAGGCCTTTAAAATTTGAGACATAAAGGTCAGAGAAACAGCTACCGACAATTGATATAGTAGTTGTTACACAGGGTGCTGTTGATATAGTAGTTATTACACAGGGTGCTATCATGAAGAATATTGATAATTTTTTCATCTGCTCATTTGGTTTAACTTTTGTACATAACATGCAGGACTCAGATCAGTGTGAGACCTTAAAATGGAAAAAAAATTGTTTGTTAACGATCACAGTAAGAAATTCTTTTGTTGGGGGCTTTCCAGTTAGCTCCATGGTTTAAGCGCCTGTGTGGGCAGTCCTAGTCAGGCACGGGGACAGCGGTTCAGTTCCCCACACCCACCCTTAAGGCAGCCTGAGCCAGCCAAATAAACAAAAAAACCCTTTTTTTTAAAAAAAAAAAAAAAAAGACTATTTTGCCTTTTAAAGATAATTCACTAGGTGTGGTGGCACATACCTATAATCCTAGCTCTTGGGAGGCTACAGCAGGAGGATCACTGAGTTGGAGGCCAGCCTGGGCTACATACATAGTGAGTTACAGGCCAGCCTGAACTGTATAATGATATCCTCTTTTGTAAAATAAAAACGATAGCCATTCCAGAAGCTTTTTTTGACTGAGAAGGCATCAGAAATGACCAGCTGGAAAGAAGCTGGTATGAGCTTGTGATGTTGGCTGCGCCTGTGGCGGTCCCGTGTGCTGCAGGTGTGGAGGAGTCTGCTTTCATTATACTTGGCTTTTGTTGTAATGAAACTTACTCTTTGTTACTGGGAAAACAACTTGTGGCAGTTGCGTTACCCAAGGAGCATTGTTCTTCACACATCACGTGCATTACCTCCACGGTTATGTCACAGTGTCCACCAGGAAGTCGGTCATTGTCCCTCTACCCACCCCTTTGCTCCTTCCTTGCTTTGAACCCCTCCCCCCACTCCATGTCATACCACAGATCTCTTGAGAAAGGAGCATTTAGTTGTGGAGCTCACTGTGAAAGCAGATAATCTTAACAGTTTTTGCCCAGGGATCCATTAAAATTAATGATTATATGGCTTTGCCCGGCTTTGGGTTAGCCTTTTCAAGCTCCTGCAGTTTGGTCTTCTGGATTCCCAGATATCCTGTGGCATGTCTTGCGTTAGGTCTGCTACTTTACACAGCTGTCCTTAGTAGTAAGTGTGTGATTAGGCAAAAGTTACCCACAAGTTGGTTTGTAACTTTGTAAAGAGGCTTACAATTTTCAAATTTCTTTTGTGTTTTTCACTTTGTAAGATTGTTAGTCATTTTAATTGTCACAAGAGATCTACCCGTCTATCCTGAGAATATTACTACTGGCTCACATCTGTGTCAGGAAGGATGCTTTTGGGTTATTAGTAACAGATCTGCTCATAATGCCTGGAAGAACAAAGAGCAAAGAACTTTTTAAAAGGTGTTACTTGACTGTCTTCACTGTATGTGTTCTTACTGTGGAAGTATCAGCATATATGTTTGATAGAAATTAAGTGAATTTATTTTTCTTGTCCAGTTTTGGAGTTTTTACATTAGTGATGGGTACACATCATCTATCGTCTAAATACTTGAGTAGCTTAAAATTTGCTTTTGCAGGTAAGTGAGGAGATCGGCCGCAGTTGGCGGCTGAGAGGAGATGAAGCTCTCTTGGTGCTGCTTCTCCTTGCTAGTTGCTGCTGTCCTGCAGTCACATAGTCACTGGCTCCACTCAGCCTCCCCTCCCCAGATAGGAGTGGCCCACAAGGGTGCCCTGGTCTTGGGGCTGCCACACCTAAACCAGCCCCCGGCCCCCTTCACAGCGGTTCTGCCCTCTACAGTGGCTGCTGTCAATGGTTAATAGTCCTACATCTGTACTTTGCTCTTTCTGATCCAGAAAGCTTTTCTTAAAACTTCTGGGACCTGGGTTTTCTATGAGAATGGTGAGGAAATGTTTATGGCTTTCAGCTCTGCAGTCAGTGAAAGAAGAAACTAAGCAGATTGCTGGGCCTGTTTGCATTGAATATCATATTTACAAGCTTAGCCGGTCAGGCAGACCTTTCTTCACAGAGCTAATCCCAGCCTGTTTCCCTGCCTCGTTTGCATTGTGGCACAGTGATAGTTTTCCAAACAAATACATTTAAATTAGTATTTGTCTATTTTTCTCTAGAACATTGAAGAAATTGTTGGGAATTCCTTATTAACTAGAAGTAAATTTCATGTTTTAACATAAGACTTCTAGGAACTTTAAACTTAAGTGAAACTATGGTGCTTGAAATCTCAGCACTCCGGAGGCTGAGGTAGGAGGATCACTGTGAGTTCGAGGCCAGCCTGGGCTACAAAGTGAGCTTAAAGCCAGCCTGAGCTACATAGTAAGTAAAACGTGTCCCAAAAAGACAAAATAAAGAAAACTAAGGTGCGTGGAGAAATCAAATTGTTTCTTTGAGATCATATTTTCTAGAGAGCTCTTAAAATAAGTACTGGTAAATATTGGCCTAATACATATTAAATAACTGGAACATAAGAATGTCTAACAGTAGCTTAGTTAGCATGCATTTCATTGTGGGAGATTGGAGAGTTTAGACTCATGTGCACAAGGTCGATGTTAGACTGTTTTAAAAGATGCAGTCAACAGGTAAGGTAAAGCAATTTAACTTTAACTTGGGTATATCAAAGTAAGATCAAATTTGATACATTTAGAGATGTAAGTTACCAAAACATTTGGTAGATAGCCTACCCTATTTTGCCTCTAGTTGTACCAAATTTTCTTACCATTAAAAGGACTGTGAATTGGAGAATCAAGAGGCACATGAGCACGATGAAAATGACGAAATAAAGGATTCTGAAGAATTTGGTGAAAATGAAGAAGAAAATGTGCATTCCAAGGAGTTACTTTCTGCTGAAGAGAACAAGAGAGCTCATGAATTAATAGAGGCAGAAGCAGTAGAAGATATAGAAAAAGAGGACATCGAAAGTCAGGTCTTTAGCCAGTTTTGTTAAAACATGACACAGATACATTAAGTTTTAAATTATGAAAATACTTTTTTCCTAGTTCAATTTGAAAGTCTCAAAATTAAAAAAAATTTTTTAAGTTGCTTATAAATTACTCAGAACTCAATCACCTAAGGTGACCTTTTAAAAGTTTTGCATATTGCACATATGTATACATTTTTATAGAAGTCAGTTGCTGTTTTCTTTTTACTTTCACATATCATGATGTCATAATCTACATGCTTTGTGTAGCGTAATTTATTAGACTGCTTTCTATGTGTGTACTAGCCATTGCTACAATTCTGCTTATTTGGGGTTTTTCCTGTGCCGTGAATGAGTGTACCAATTTCATTCTGCTTTTACCAGCATTATTTGGTGGCTGGTCCCCTTACTTTTGCTATTTCAAGCAGTATAAAAAGCCACTTTAAACCAGGTGTGGTGGCACCTGCCTATAATCCCAGCACTTGGGAGGTTGAAGCAGGAGGTGAAATTAGTGTGAGTTTGAGACCAGCCTGGGCTACAAAAGTGAGCTCAAGGCCAGCCTGAGCGGCACAGTGAGACCCTGTCTCAAAAAGACCAAAAAAAAAGAAAAAAAGCTACTTAATCTGCTTTCCTATTATCAAGGGTGGGAAATTACTTAAGAAAGTTTAACTTTAAAAGCAGTCAGTCAGATCTGATCTTTGAAGTAGACTATTTGTTCTGCTTTCAAATACGTTAGCACATCTTAACAAAGCCAGAGAATTAGGGCAGTCAGTGCTATTGAAACTCATACTTACACAATTTTCTTTTACCTAACCTAAAGACTGAGAGGCTCCAGATCTTTCTAATTCTGTAGCAGTGTGACTAGTTTTTATGTTGGCCTAGAAAATATAGTCTGAATTCCTGAGCAATTTAGTACTCACAGAATCAAAACATAAGGCAAATGATAATCAGGATTAAGCATAAAAGCATTGTTGTGTTTCCCAGATATTTTGTAAAGCAAAGCTGTTGTATACCCTTTTACTTAGGAAATTGAAGCTCAAGAAGGTGAAGACGATACCTTTCTAACAGCCCAAGTAAGTTGACATTTAGTCCTACAAGTTGGATGTTGTGGGTGGGAGGGATCCCTTAGAAAAGGAATCTTATTTTGACTTTGTGGTGTGATTTCATAGGATGCCTTAAGTCCATACTGAGTTACTTTGGTGGTGTATGCAGATGTTTAAGCTATTGGCAGCTGAAATGTCTTTTGCGAGCAAGGTAATTGAGAGTTACGAGGTTCCTGTCATTTTTAGGATTGAATGACTGTCCTTTCTGTAAACCAGCACAATCTTTTAAGATGTTATAATAATCAGTATGCTGTCTTGGTACTATATAATGGAATAATTTTTTAGCAATTTTGAAAGCTTTGTTTATTTGGTTTGGTTCTCTGTCTCACTGTCTCTTTTCTTTGGCAACAGGGTCTCACAGTTCAGGCTGGCACAGAATTCATGATGCTCTTTCTGCCTCAGCCTCCTGAGTGCTTCAGAGCTTTATTTATTTTTTGTTTTTGTTTGAGATAGGGTTTGGCTGTGTAGTTTAGGCTGGCCTGAAAGTCACAGCCATCCTCTTGCCTCAGCCTCCCGAGTGCTAGAATTATAGGTGCGTGGGCACCACATTCATCCTACAGCTTTATTTAAGCTGTGGTTAGTTTTAACATCACTGAGTTGAGTTTAGAATAAGCTGGCTGCACTATAGTCTGGCAGAGTTTATTTGGTATATGTGATATTTGTAGAGAGTATTTTAAATCTTGATTTATAGATGCTGTAAATAGACAAGACTCCAAATCTGGTGTTTTATTGTTTGAGACAGGGTCTTGCTCTGTACTTCAGGCTAGACTCAGGCTCATGGCAATCCTGCTTCAGTCTGGCATGTGCTGGGAGTACAGGTGTGAACCATGTGCCCAGTGTCAAAATGCAGGGGTTTTTTTTGTGTTTGTGTGGCTGGCTCAGCCTGCTAGGGTGGGGCTGGTGCGGCATGTTGTGCCAGGGATTGACCCATGGTCCCTGTCCCTGCGGTTGCCTAAGCAGGCACTTTAGACTGCTGAACTGTCTTGATGGCCCAAAATTTGCAGTTTTAAAAGTTGTTCTTTGTCTTTTTTTTATTTCTGTCCTCAAGAGTTCCTTGTTCATGTTCCCTCTTTAAGGCTGTGCTTTGAAACAAATTCTCTTGTCTCCTAGTTTTAGTAAAGCTAGTGCCTAGGCCAGGTGTTTCTGCACTGGAGCATTCACTAGCACTACCCTGTTTACTGGTGCTAGGAAGCTCTGCCTTCCTGTTCTTTTCTTTTTTTAATAGCCAGCTCAGCCTGCCCTGGGGGTGGGACTGGCGCAGCGTGTGGTGCCAGGGATCAAACTGTAGTCCCTGTGGTTGCCTAAGCTTACCTAAACAGGTGCTTTAGACTGCTGAGCTATCTCGCCGGCCCCCTTCCTGTTCTTAGCAGTGGAGAAAGGATATTTCTAGAAGGAATGGAGTGTTTCAAATCATTTGCCATGTTCAAGAGGGCAATGCCAGCATTGTGAAAGTCTGCAGGGCTGTCACGTCTTGTCCCCAGGAGTCTGAATTTTTGTTCTCATTGGTTAAGGATGATTTCAGAGTGCTTCTCTAGATTACTCATTTGCAAAAAGGGAGTGTTCAGCTCTTCAGACTCTTGGCAAGGACCTAAGTCTTATGAAGGGTCCTTGTTTAAGTGGATAGAAAAAATATCTTAAAGAATGGATACTTTTAAGTAAAGTGACCTTTTTTTTTTTCTCTTAGAGAATATGTTGAATAGAAACACAAATGTTGTGCCAGCCCTGCTCCTGGGGCCTACTGAGCCAACAGTCTGGGCATGGTGGTGCAGGGGTGTAATCCCAGTGCAGGGGAGGCTGCAAACAGGAGGATCCCTATGAGTCCTAGCTGTGTACTGAAACTGTGTACCAAGTACATACAATGAAAACAAACAAACCGATGTATCTAGATTCCACCATTGATTTTACTTTTTTTTTTCTTTTCTTTTTTGTCTTTCTGAGACAGTGTCTCTCTGTGCAACTCAGGCTGTCCTTGAGCTCACTTTGTAACCCAGGCTGGTCTTAAACTTTCAGTGCCTACCCACCCCAGTTTTCTGAGTGCTGGGATTATAGGTGTGCACCACCATGCCTGGCATTAGGTCTCCCTGTATGTATGTATGTATGTATGTATGTATGTATTTATTTATTTATTTTGTGGAACCAGAGATTGAACTCAGGACGTTGCACTTGCCAGGCAGGCATTTGTGTCCCTGAGCTATCTCCCCCGCCTCTAGGTCTCTTTTAATCTGTGAGTTTTCCACTCCAGTTTATTTTTCCCTCTGTTTACCTGATAAGAGCATAGGTCGACAGTTTTTCTTAAAAGCCCAGGTAGCAAATGCATTAGCCTTTTTGCACCCCTGGTCTTTGTCAGAGCTGCTCAGCTCTGTTATTGACTATGAAAGCAGCCATTGACAATACTTAAGCGAACAGGCATGGCTGTGTCCCAGTAAAACTATTTCTTAAGCAGGCAGGCATCTGATGTGGCTTGCCAGCTCCTGCTGTAGCTGTCCAGCCTTCCCTGACCACACTCCTGCTGTGTCTGTCAGCATGCCCCCCTGGTGGAGTGAGGCGCTTTAGTGCGCGTCATCCTGGTGTGCTGGGAGGGTGCACAAAGGCTGTGTGTCAGTGTGCTGACACATCCATCATGGCTTTCTACAAAGGGAACTCCCTCCCTCTCTTTGATTGCTCACTAGTATGGATTATAAAAGAAAGCCAAAGCCAGGAACAGTGGCATAGGCCAATAATCTCAGCTCTAGGAAAGCAGAGGCAGGAGGCTTGTTTGGATTAAGGTTGAGTTTGAGGCCAGATTGAACTAGCTGTTGTCTCAAAACAAAGGAGGGGGAAAAAAAAAAACCTACAAATGAGAATGAAAATGCATGTGCAATTCTTTTCATTAATGTCAAATTTTCTTTTTTTTTTAAAAAAATTTTTTTTTTTTTATTTGTTTGCTTGTTGTGTTTGTTTCTTTATTTATTCATTTTGTGGCTGGCTCAGCCTGCCCTGGTGGTGGCGCTGGCGCAGCCTGTGGTGCCGGGGTTCGAACCGCAGTCCCCGCAGTTGCCTGAGCCCTCCTAAGCAGGCGCTTTAGACCACTGAACCATCTCGCCGGCCCCAATGTCAAATTTTCATGAGTTGGTTTGCTAGAACTTCCAAGAGTGATCACCACTGAGGTGATTTGGGTTGGTTGGTTTTGAGACAGGTTTACACTGCAGTGCAGGCAAGCTTTGAGCTCATTTTCTAGCCCAGCGATCTTCCTGCCTCAGCTGGGATTATAGGCATGGTGATCATTGAGTTTTTAATTTTTTCCCCTCCTAGTTTCACTTTGAACTCCTGGGTTGGATATTTACTTAATTATATTTCATGTTCATTTAATGATCTCTAGCTAATGATAGCTTATTTGTTAAGTCCTTTCCATATGATTTTTTTAGTCTGATTTATCCCTTTGACTTCTGGTTTGTATTTTCCTGCTTCAAACCTTTATTAGCCATTTCTTCCTTTGAGTAACAAGTGATATTCCTAACAGTTTGGGTAGTCACAGTGTTTATTACTACAAAGCTGGTTGTTTCTAGGCCTTTTCAGTATGCAGAGCAAGAGTTGGTGGAGGCTTTTTGCTTTGTTTCTGTTGTTACTTTTAAGATAAAATGAATTTTTAGCCAGGTGTAGTGGTATAACACAGAGGCCAAGACAGAGGGACAGCTGTGAGTTCAAGGCCAACCTTACCTAGTGAGTTCAAGGGTTCCTTGAATTCCTGAATTACACATGATGAGACCCTGTCTCAAGGAAAAAAAAAAAAAAAAAAAAGACTTTTTAGTTATGTGGAAGCTTGCAAGTTAATGATTTCCTTTATCTCACTGTACATATATTCACATCCAGTCGTGGTAGGGTAGTAATAGCACTATTTGCCCGTGTGATTACTGAAAATAGTTTACAACTTTTACCCTTCGGGATGTATCCCACTAAGGTCAAATAAATGAGTGCACAGATTATGGTGTTTTATTTTTATTAAAGAATTTTAGCCCTGTGCTGTACCACTGAGTGACATCTCTATCCCTCCTTGTTTTTTTTTTTTTTTTTTTTGGCTGACCAGGGTTTGAACTCACAACCTTGCACTTGCCAGGCAGGCACTTGTGTTACAGCGCTATCTCCCCAGCCCCTCTCTATCCCTTCTTGTAGTAGTTCTTTTTTGGTGGGGGAAGAGGGTGATCTCCTTGTAGTTCTGCTCTGTTTGATTACATCACCATTATTTAGGTTGATTTACTTACTTGTTTTTAATTTTTTTGAGTTTTAGTACTTCCTTGTTGCTTAAAATATTTAATCTGTGACTTGTAAATTTATAATTATTTCAAAGTAAACATTAGCAATTTTATCCTTTCTAATTAATTAAAATATTTGTTTTGTTTTGTTGTCTTTTTTTTTGAGACAGGGTCTCGCTATGCAGTTCAGCCTGGCCTTGAACTCACTTTTGTAGCCCAGGCTGGTCTTGAACTTGCATTGATCCTCCTGCCTCAGCCTCCAAGTGCTGGGATTACAGGCGTATGCCACCATGCCTGGCAGGTCAAAACTTTTTGATGTGATGCCACTTAAGTTTCCTGCATCCCTGTTAAAATCACTTTTTTTGCTACCAGGAATCGAACTCAGTACCTTGCCCTTACCAGACAGATGAGTGTGCTGCTGAACTATATTCTGGGCCTTAAAATCACTCCTGTCAAGAGTTGTGATTTATTCCTCAGGCATTCTCCTTTAAGCAGTGCATTATACCAGGCAGAGCTTGACTTAGATTAAGTCACATCTTGCTAGATTTGTATAAAGATTAATCGCAGACCCTGGAATGTAGTGGTTATTCATGCTTTTTTTTTTTTTAAAGCAAGTTTTGAGATACCAGTTACTTGTTTTTCTGAAAAATTTTTTTCTCTAAAAACTAGTGACACCCTGCCATAGGTTCAGTAGCACTGCCTTGAAGGAAAGCTGTTTCTCTGATAAAGACAGGCTGAGTATGGGAGCTCTTGGTGCAGATGCAGCCGTGGCTGCTTTCTGGGTTCTTTTTTTTTTTCCATGTATTTAGTACAAGATCTACAGGGTCTCACTATATAGGTTAGACTTGTAGTGATCCTCCTATTTTTCAGCCTCCCAAGAGCTGGGATTATTGGTGTGCCCCATCACACCCAGTCTAAAACTTTTTTAAAAAATGTGTTTAGTACAAGGTCTAGCTACACAGACCTGACCTGTAGTGATCCTCCTGTTTTCAATCTCCCAAGCGCTGGGATTATAGGCGTGTGCCACCATGCCCAGTCTCAGTCACCATGTTCCCTTGGGGGTGGGGCTGGTTTGTACACAGGATCAAGCCCTGGTCTCTGTGTCTGCCTAAGCAGGCGCTTTAGTCCTCTGAGCTGTCTGGCCAGCTCCTGCTTTGTTAGTTCTGAGTTCTGTTGTGCTGACACAGTACTGCAGTGGAGCCTCAGAGGAAGTGTTGCTTTCTGCAACACTTGTCGAGTGAGTCTGTCTTAGCAGACACTTGAAGGCTTCCTGTGTGTGACATACTTGTGCTCTTCCCGGGCTCAGCACACTGCCAGGTAGAAGGCAGCTACTGTCTCAGTCATTTAATAGACCAAGCTGTCAGTTCAGACACTGTCTTGTCTCACAATTCAAGGGAAGGGAGATTTGCTTCAAGTTCCTATGTGATAGGATCAGCCAGGAGTAAGGCGGTGAAGGGAGTGTTTGGTTAAGTGGATAATGAAGCTCTAGGCTTGACTCTGTCTCAGCGGTTATGCTGTCCCTGTCTAAGCAGGTAAACAGGGAGGAGCTCTGTACTGTCCATTGGCTTTGCTGTAAAGGTTGGAGATCCCACTAGAGAGAGAAGCAACGTGAGTGCCTAGACATTTCCATGTGTGAAATGTTCTTTCTTTCAAGATAAAAGGAAAAGTTGCTAACTTACAGGAATCTGTATTTGGTGAATTTTTTTCAAATAGATGACATAGCTGTGCATGTATATTATTTAAGTGAAAAACTTCCTGATATCTTTTTTGTACTTCTTGAACTTTTCCTCTGACAAGTTCAGGGCTCATTTAGGACTTGTTTACTGTCCGTCAGTCGTATTGTGCTTACTACGTGCACAGCATCCTGATGGGAATATACACTTCTAGAATGTGGTTCATCTCCTACAGGCCTTGAACCCTGCTTGTTGCAAATGCCGCCATTGTAATGAATTTCATCTCTTAAAGCTCAGGCCCTTTTCCTGAGGGCATTTAAGGCTATTTAGTAAGGAAATTGTGACCACTATGTGGAGAACCTTGAAGACATGCTTAGTTATTGGAAATATCTAAAAATTCTTGCCTAAAATAAGGTGCTGTTAGAATCACAGGCTAATTTGAGAGTAAAGTACATTTAAAATTCTGCTTATAGGCAAGCATTAGAGTGTGTCTATTTAACCTTTCAAGATAAATACTAAGAATTTGAAAGAAAAAGGTATCCAGAATTTAAGTATAACTTCCCTTTCTCTACCTGCCACTGCCCCTCCGTTCCACTTAAAAGTGTGCTTTCCTTTCTAAGTGTGGTAAATTGAAAGTATGATTAAAAGTTTGAGTGCAATGGCCAGGGATATGTAGCTCAGTGGTACAGGACTGCTTGGCATTGGCAAGCACAAGGTTCTGAGTTCATTTCCTCATACCAAAAAAATTTGAAGTACAGATATTTTTTAAGAAATTTTCTGGGGCCGGGGAGATAGCTCTGTGGCACAAGCATCTGCCTGGCAAGTGCAAGGTCATGAGTTCGAACCCTGGTTCTGAAAAAAAAAATTCTATAAGGAATATTGTTTGGGTGGGGGATGGAGAGGAAAGGGTCTACAGGGTGTTAGGATGTTCAGGGTCTCACTACTAGATTGGACTCTAGTGATCCTCCTGTTTACAGCTTCCCAAGAGCTGGGATTATAGGCTGCACACTACCACGCCCAATCTCACCAGCTCAGCGCTGCACAGGGGCCAGGCCAGCACTGGCATGGCAGGCCCAGGGATCGAACCTGGGCCCCTGCACCTGCTTGCAGGTACTTTAATCTGCTGAGCTATTTGGCCAGCTTTAGAAAGAAATTGTAATACTTAAATATTTAAAAACTAACAAATTCCAGGATGGGCCTGGTGGTGCACACTTACAATCCCAGCACTCAGGAGGCAAAGCCAGGAGGATTGTTTTAAGTTCAAGACTGTTCTGAACTACAGAGTGAGACCCTGTCTTAAAAACAAACATCTAGCCTAGCAAGTGCAGAGGTCCTGAGTTCAATCCCTGGTACCGCAAAAAATAAAAATATAAAACAATACTAATAATTTTTTAAAAATTAAAATGACTTCCAGGATGGGTGTGGTGACACACACCTATAATTCTAACACTCTAAAGGCAGGAGAATGACTGCAAGTTTCAGGCTAGGCCTGCCTGAACTATATAATGAGACCCTGTCTCAAAAAGACCCCCCCCCAAAAAAAAAAAAAAAAAAAACAACTAAATAAGCTATGTTTCCTTTGTGGCTCTTCAGTGTGTATAGTAATGGCCCATTTCCTGACTGGGCAGTTAGGTGTTAGGTCATCTTGAATGATTTAGAATGTGGCTGTTCTTGCACAGTTTTGGGCACGTGGTAAGATGTTTGCCCTTGTAAGGAAATTGTGCTTTTGTATGACTGTGATACCATGTCACAAGCTGATGTGCCATGTACAGTCACTCACATGCATCTTCTTGCTGTCAGTCTTCTTGGTGTATTGATCCTCGAGGGTGAAGTTGCCAGTGCCATGTGGAGCAGCAGCATTAGCAGCGCTGGCAGCTGGGGAGATATCTCTGTCACATCTTGGCTAGTGCTCTGCAGGCTAAGCCCTAACCAGTCCTTTGTATGCAGTGGCCCACACCACCTAGCGTGGCCACCTAAAGTGGCTGCTGTTGCTCAGCTTTTTATTGCATTTCATTTTGTTTCGTTTTGTTTTATTTGTTTAGCTTTTTTTTTTTTTTTTTTTGTGATACTGGGTACTGAACTCAGAACCCTGTGCTTGCCAGGCAGGCACTTATTCTACTGAGCTATCTTCCTGGCCCCCATGTTTTACTTTGTTTTTGGCTTTTTGAGACAGGGTCTATTTATGTAGCCCAGGATTGTCTTGAACTGCTTTAGCACACCTAAGTGTTGGGATTACAGGTATGGATCACCACGCCTAGCTCAGGTTCTATTTGAAAATTATAATTAAGAAAATTATAAGGGCCAGCCAGATAGCTCAGAGGTCTAGAGCACCTGCTTACAGGACCACCCTGACAAGCTGTGCTCATCCTGCCCCCAGGGTTTGCTGAGATAGCCATTGAGACTGGGCATGGTGGTGCAGACCTATAACCCCAGCGCTCAAGGAGGCTGAAAACAGGAGGATCATTACAAGTTTAAACTGTGTAGTGAGACCCTGTGCTAAATACGTAGAAAAGAAAATTATAATTAAATTCTAATGAAGAAATATATTTTTTTTCCTGTCTTTTTGAGACAGAGTCTCCCTATGCAGTTCAGGCTGGCCTTGAGCTCACTTTTGTAGTCCAGGCTAGTCCCAAACTCTCACTGATCTTCTTGCCTCAGCCTCCCAAGTGCTGGGATTACAGGCATGCGCCACCAGGCCTGGGTATGAAATGATAATTAAGGTTGTATTTGAAAGTTATAATAATTCCCTGCCAGTGTGGTAGCACATACCTGTCCCAGCATTCAAGAGGCCGAAGCAGCACTGCCATCCTGGGTGACATAGTTGAGGTTAACACCTGCCTAGACTATTACGTTTCAAAAAAATAAACATTTTTAGAAATTTGAAAGCTGAGGATATAGTTTAGTGGCAGAGTACTTGCTTAGCATGTACAAGGCTCTTGATTCAATCCCTATTATTACCAAAAGAGAAACTAAAACATCCTGTGACATTTTTTTTTAAGATTGTAATGCATGTAGCATAGTGCGTGGCTGGCAAACCCAAGGCCCTGAGTTTGATTCCCAGAAAACCCCCTCTTCCCCCAAAAAACCCCCATAATTGTAGCACATATTGCTTTATTCTTCTTTATGGTATCATTTGGGAAATTAGGAATATGTCTGAAAATAGTCGTGTGATTATGCGAGTTTTGCAGTATTTTCATGGTATAGAAAAAAAAGTTTCCCCTTTGTGATAACTCCAGTTCCCAGCTAGTGTGTGTATGTACTTTTTTTAAAAAAAAATGTGTATGGTACAGAATCTCACTATGCAGATCGGACTCGGAGTGATCCTCCTGTTTTCAGCCTCCTCAGCTCTGGGACTACAGGCCTGTGCCTCCATGCCTTGTCTTGTCACAGCTTAGTGCCCCTAGGGGTGGGCCCAGCACCATGGCATGTGGTGCTGAGGATTGAACCCTGCTTAGGCCCTGTGCTTGCCTAAGCAGGCGCTTAGTCTGCTGAGCTATCTTGCTGGCCCTCAAATATATTAAAATTCAGTTATTTATTTAGTCTTTTTGAGACTGGGTCTCGCTATGCTGTTCAGGCTGGCCTTGAGCTCACTTTTGTGGCCCAGGCTGGTCTTGAATTCACACTGATCCCCCTGCCTCAGCCTCCCAAGCGCTGGGATTACAGGTGTGCTCAAATAAGTTTTAAATGACTTTTGTTGTACAGGTAGTATAAATACTATTTTTAATTTAGGGGGCTACCAGTGTGTATGTGATAACCGGATGCATTTTTAACAGATAAAAAGTATGAGCAGTTAGCTGGGCATGGAGACTATACCTGTAACCATAGCACATGGGAGGCTGAAGCAGGGGATTGCTATCAGTTGAAGCCCAGCCTGGGCGGCATAGCAAGCTCAAGTCCTTTCTGAACTATATAGCAAGATCCTACTTCAAAATGAAAGAAAATTTGAGTATTTTGAAACTGTTTTAGTAGTTATTGTTTTCTCTGACATGGTTAAGAAGGGAGATTTATTATTGTTGTTTTGGTTTATTTATTTTTTTGAGATGAGATCTCTGTTGTTTAGACTGGCTTGATGGCAGTCCTTCTGCCTCAGCCTCCCAAGTGCCAGGATTATAGACCTGCACCAGCGTACTTGGCTTTGTTGTTTTATTCGTGTATACTCAAACCCTTGAAAGTATATGTCTTCAGGTTATACTTTCCTGATATGTTTGTGATTAATACATGCTAAGGGCACCTGTGAATTGAGTGACGTAAACTAACCAGGTCAGTCCTTTTTATTGGCAACTCTTGATAGAAGCAAGATTTGAATCTATGAAGTAGTTTTGAGTAGTGAAACTGTTCCATGTGTTTGTTGCTATGGTTGTTGGCACCCTTGCCCATTCTTTTCTAGAATTGTGTTCTACCAGGCTTGCGCTATGTATCTAATTCATTAGAATGCCCTGTTGGTTAATGATAGGCATCCTAATCATATTAACTTACCTGGCAGTTTAAGTTCAGTGGTTTAATGATATTAGTAAAGTTTAGTTTTATGCAAATTTATTTTACATTTGATTATTCTTTGAATTTCAGGATGGTGAGGAAGAGGAAAATGAGAAAGGTATGTTTGATGCTAAGTACAGTGTAAAAATTGCTGACTTTTTAAGTAAATTATGTGACTATCAAGCATTCCTTATTTTAAATCTGATTTTTTAGCAAGTTTTATTTTTCAAATATATCAATTTAGTGAACTAAGTTAGCATCATGGTTTATTTTTAGTTGATCTTAATTTCTTTTGAGCACATATACTCTAACTGAATAGTACGTATCAGTTACTGTAGTGAACATGCGATTTTAAAATTTTATTGTCAAAGTCACATAGTACATACGGTAAGTGGACCCTGTCTGTGGATGGACACTGCAGTAACTCATACATGCTTACTGGAGCCCGCCATGTGGCTCCCAGGCAGCCAGTCCTAAATGTGCTGAGCTACCAGACGCTGACTTGGGTTCGCTGCTTTGAGGAACTGTCACCTAGCTGCCAGCAGGGTAGGGTTCGAGGTCAGCTCTGCAAGGACAGCAGAGTTCAGTCAGTGCAAGGTTGAGCTCTTGGGCACAGGTTCCAGAACCACCCCCTGTTAGACTGGAAAGGACCAGAGGAAACGCCTAGCCCCAACACTGCATGCTGTGAAGCTGCGGACTGCACACCTCACATGCCCAGGGGGCCTCTCAATTCTGTGGGAACACCAAGTGTCTTTGCAAATGGCAATTGTAGACTGACTGGACAGGACGAAGACTGGAAATGTCTGAGTTCATGGGCACTGTGGAGCAGGAGCATCTTCAGAGCCTTCAGTTGCAGTTTTCCATGCCATTCTGGACTTCCCGGGAGTCGAAGAGAGAAAAAGATGGGTCCCTGGAACATGTGAAGACATGACCTCCGCCTCTGGGGATCATTCAGGAAGTGACTGGGAGCTCTGAAGGCAGCAAGGGTTGTGCAACGCGTCTGCATCCCATGGAGGATAAAAATCGTCTGCGTACCACTCATTACCAGAAATGCTATCTTCAGGACGGAACTGTTTTCCTCACTGTTGTTGTCTGATGTTTGTATGTAGAGGTCATTTTCCCCATGAAGAATAAGTGGCCCTGGGTAAAGGATTGTTGGTGATAGTTAATGCCCTTGTGTTTTCCCCCATCTTCCACCGGTGCTAATAACTGGCTTTATATTTTCTAGGTCCTATTCTAGCATATGAGTATGAAATTGTTTAAACTTCTTGTTTTGCCATATTTATTCCTGTTAAATCCTCTTAGATATAGCAGGTTCTGGTGATGGTACACAAGAAGTATCTAAACCTCTTCCTTCAGAAGGGCACCTAGCTGAAGCTGGTCACACAGCTCCCGAAGAGATGGAAGCTAATGCGCCTGTGAAAGAAGCAGAGGATGACAACATCTCGGTCACAATCCAGGCTGAAGATGCCATCACTCTGGATTTTGATGGTGATGATCTCCTAGAAACAGGTAAAAATGTGAAAATTACAGATTCTGAAGCAAGTAAGCCAAAAGATGGGCAGGACGCCGTTGCACAGAGCCCGGAGAAGGAAACCAAGGATTATGAGATGAATGTGAACCATAAAGATGGTAAGAAGGAAGACTGCGTGAAGGGCGATCCTGTCGAGAAGGAAGCCAGAGAAAGTTCTAAGAAAGCAGAATCTGGAGACAAAGAAAAGGATACTTTGAAGAAAGGGCCCTCGTCTACTGGGGCCTCTGGTCAAGCAAAGAGGTTTGTTTTTCTATGTCAGTTCTTTACGATACTGAATTCCAGCATTCAATAAGATCACTCTACATTAAGGGGGTGGCTTCAAGACCATGTACAGTAATTAGTATCTTATGATCCTGCCTATAATATTTTTGACCGTCATAAGTTACTGTTTTAAAAATTCAAGATCTTCATAATATACAGTGTGTCCTACTGATTGCTTTGTCAAAATTCTCAGCATATATTTGGTTTTTTTTTTTTCCCAATTGACAATTTTTTGTGTTTTATTTTTTAAAATCCTTGTGATGATGGTTAATGAACAACTATCGGTTCTAAGAACACAAAATGAAGCAAGTCCCAGTCCTGAAATCTGGAGAAGATGGCCATATATCCACTGAATAGAATTATCAGAAAATCTAGATCTTCAGGCATCTTGGGGAAAATAACAGTGCAAGAATCCTAAGGGAGTCATTTGGTTAAATAACCTAATCTGGGCTTTTGGAATTGTTAATTTGTATTAATAGTGCTACTTTTCAATATAGTCAATATCAAGCTGTTTGGTTTTTTTGTTTTTTGTTTTCAATTTTCTTCTGGTGATTTGCCTCTTTAGCTCTTCAAAGGAATCTAAAGACAGCAAGACATCATCTAAAGATGACAAAGGTAATGGATATTTTTCCAGTTTATTTCAGTGATTATGTTACTTGTTGTCGCTATAAAGGAGTAGTTGTCTGATTATGTTTGACATGTGATTCTAGCAGTTTTACAGACTGAAAATTATGGATGGTCTTTGTTCCTACTTTGCAGTTAGATTGCAGCAAGCTGATTAAGTCATTACCCTTTGCTCTGTAAATGGGCATCAATATGTTCATCCATTTGCTAGAGAAATTTATCTGTTAGTACGAGGCAGTTAATCACATACTGAAAGATACTTTGCTTTCTTATGTTATAATTTCAGAGACCTGTACAATGGGAGTAGTCTGTAAGTGCTATGCCTGGCCTCTTTGCTTCCCTGACCTGAGCAGGAGATGTGTATGAGTAGTCTTTGTGGACATCTGTGGGTCTAGTGGTTAAAAAGTAGAAAAACCAGTCTCTAACATTTGGCTTTACTTTCTACAGTCTTTAAATTAGCTTATTCTGTCAATAAACCCAGTAAATATTTTAGTGCTTAAGAATTTACCTTGTATTTTTACTTCCTCACTTTTAAGTGGTGGGTTTTCTTATGTAGGCAAATTATTTTGCATTCTTGCTAAGTATCAAAATGGCAATATTTGATTCCTTTTGCTGTGGCAGAGTCAGGTTATCCCATGCCCAAGAACGACACAGTTTCTTCAACCCATGCACGCACTGAGGCTGTATGTAGTAGGGAAGTACACCACTCGGGTCTGGAGAGTCCTAAATACCTCTTGAATGTCTGAAGAGGGATAGTATTCACCTTTGTAGTTCAGTGTATCTTTTTATGCTTTAATAGTTGGAAATTATAGCGACTTAGTACAGTAACTGACAGTTATGCCCACATTCCTTACAGTTTGGATTAATGAGTAACATACAAATCTTGTGACATTGTATTCTTTAAATTTAGTAACTAAGTACTCTTGGTTAAATAATACTTTCCTATCATTCAAATTTTTTTCTATAAGTAGATGTTACCTGGATACGAATTTTACTGGAGATATAAATATATGCATAGACTTCCAGTTATGGCCTCCTTAAGAATAGAAAAATACTGGGCCAGTGAGATAGCTCAGCAGACAAAGCGCCTGCTTAGGCAAGCACAGGGACCAGGGATCAATCCCCAATACCACATGCTGCGTGAGCCCTGCCCCCTGGGCACACTGAGCTGGCTGAGGTGGGTGTGGTGGTGCGTGCCTATAATCCCAGTGCTAGGGAAGCTGAAAACTGTGAATCTGAGCTATGTAGTGAGACCCTGTACCAAATACATTTAAAAAAAAAAAAAAAAAAAAAAAAAGTACTCTTACAACTCATGTAATTGGAAGTATGTAAACTCTCACGTTTATTTCTTCAGTAGTCACATTGTATATTACTGTTTGATGTTAGTAGCACATTCTTCGTAAAATTTCCAGTGTAGTAATGTCACATTATCAAAATGAAAGAATTTTATAGTTTGAAAGAATACTATCTTTATGATTTTGCAAAAAACTTTCTGATTAAGAATTGAACCTTCTGATATTCTGTTCCAGGAAGTACAAGTAGTACTAGTGGTAGCAGTGGAGGCTCAACTAAAAATATCTGGGTTAGCGGACTTTCTTCTAATACCAAAGCTGCGGATTTGAAGAACCTCTTCGGCAAATATGGGAAGGTACATTCTCTGTATTTCTTTATGGATCTCTCTCATGTCTGCATTTGAAAGTTTATATTCAAAACAATAGTATTTAAGTAGGTTTACTTTGTCTATTAGGAGTGTTCAGAGCCATAATTACTGAATTCCTAGGGAAGGTGGGTAAGGATCAGGGCTAAAACTGAGTGGCATTTCATACTTGTTCTTTTTTTTTTTTAATGACCTTTTATGGCTAGCTCAGCCTGCCCTGGGGGTGGAGCTGGTGCAGCATGTGTTGCCGGGGATTGAGCCATGGGATTGAAACATGGTTCCTGCGATTGCCTAAGCTTGTCTCAGTAGGCTCTTCAGACTGCTGAGCTGCCTTGCCGGCCCCATACTTGCTCTTGTTTGGGATCCTGGGGGATCTTTATTCCACACTTAAACACATTGTAGATTTGACATTCTTTTTTTTTTTTTTTTTTTTTTTTTTTTTTTT
>PVKN010008213.1:0-25430 GCA_004027915.1 Capromys pilorides
CCCCGTTACCATGCCGGCTGCTGAGACCACTGCTGAGACCACACACGGTGGCCCACCCTGTAATCCCAGAGCTGGGAAGGCTGAGACAGGAGGATCATCGCAAGTCTGAGCTACGTGGTGAGACCCTGTACCAAATACAATAAAATCAATAAAAGATTTTTTAAAATTAAAAATTAAAAAAATTGAGACCCTAAAGAGATATCTTCACAAAGCGGCCCAGGAACCCTACCTAAGGTGGCCTCATGTAGATTTCTAAGTGGCAGTCAAACTATTGCACCCAGCTGAACTGAGCCAGCCTGCTGCTCGGTGTGGAAGGCCCACCTGAGAATCGCTGCCAGCAGCCTAAGGGCAGCATGGAGAACCTGTCAGATCTCCACCAGGGCTGCTGTGTGGAGAAGCTGCTGTAGCTGTGAGAAGCTGCTGGTTCTCCTGGGCTGTTCTGCTGGGGGACTTGTCCTGCTGGCTTTCCCAATGAACCTTGGAGGAGCTCTAGTCCTCATTCTGAGCATCACTTCCTGGCCCTGGAGGGGAAGGCGGTGCACTGCTCGGCCTCAGGGAGAAGCAGGCCACGTTGGCTTTCCTGACGGGAACTCGGCTTTCCTCATCGCTGGAGCCGCTTGGGACCTCACTGTTCCTGAGGCCGGCTGTGGTACTTTTGGGGGAGCTCGGTGCTTGCCCGGAGCATCGCTTCCTGGTTCCAGTTCAGATCTCTCAGCCTGCAGTACAGCTGGCTAGTCGTCCCATGGGCAGAGACTTCCTGGCTTTCACCACTGACCTTTGGGCCTTTCCAGCACAGATCAATGAAGCAGGCCTGCCTGAGACACTGGCGCGCGCTCTAGGCCTCCAGGTGGACCGTGGGAAGCACTGTGGCGAGCTCTATGCGTTCAGTTAGACTCATGCAGGACGTTAGGATCTAGCCCTTTAGCTGGACTCTTTAGTATGCAGTGTGTGGCTGGATTTCCTGCACTTGTATGTGATTCTTGGGTGACTGCTTATAAATTAGTGCTACAAAATGTGTCCTGTATTATGCTGTTCCCCTTGGAAAAACTCCAAACCAGGACACCTCACTTACTACCTTTTTTTTTCAATCAGGAATCAAACTCAGGGCCTCACACATAGGTGCTGTGCTGGAAGCTACATCTCCAACCCTACCTTTGGTTACTTTTTTTTTATTTTAGGGAAGGGTCTACATGGCATTTAGGGCCTTAGTACTAGATCAGACTCGAGGTGATCTGCCTGTTTACAGCCTCCCAAGAGCTGGGATTACAGGCTGCGGCCCACCACGCCCACTCTCAGTTGCTGGCTCACCTTGGGGGGCTCTTGGATACACCATACCTGACTCAAGCCTTGCAACCAGGGGCTGTCACTGAGTGTGAGCAGTCACTGGAATGCACCTGTGAATCCACAGAAGACTTGAAATTCCTGCTCAAAAAGAAAGCAAAGTATTCAGAAAAGCAACCTAAGGTGTTAACTTTCAGCTTTTTTACTGGAAACCACACCACTTCCAGGAGAATACAATTCCTTTCCAGTGTAGACACGGGAATATACTCAGTCATTACAACAAACATCTTGCGGCGATGTGGCCTGACTTCCCTTGAGTACATGAAGACTTTCTTGATGGATATCCCCACTTCAAGGAAATGATCAAAATAGGCTATAAAACTAGACTAATAAGACACAAAAATGTTATAACCTACACCCTTAACGATCCTGGACATAATCAAAATTATTTTCTAAAAATGCCACTAAAGCTCTTTACAGACTCTAGTAAGATGCCTACTGGGCTGGCAAGATAGCTCAGCAGTCTAAAACACCTGCTTAAGCAACCTTAGGCAGCCACAGGGACCGCAGTTCGATCCCTGGTACCACATGCTGCACCAGCCCCATCCCCAGTGCAGGCTAAGCTGGCCATAACATAAATAAATAAAGTTAAAAAAATAAGTTCAAAGGCTATCCTTCAAAATCAGATGGCATTAGACTTTCTAATAGCAGCACAGGGGATATTTATGCAACTGTAAAAGCTAAATGTTGGACATACATTCCTGATCCAATATCTTTTTTTTTTTTTTTTTTAATGTGGTGCTGGGGATTGAACGTGGTCCCAGCAGTTGCCTAAGCAGGCACTTTAGACCACTGAGCTATCTCATCGGCTCCTTTCTGCTAGTATCTTGATGGCATCAAGATGTTAAATGACAGGTTAATACCATGTTAGGTTCTAAAACTCCCTAAACTGTCTTACTCTTTGAGGTAGGCTATTATGGGCTCTTCCTGGTGAAAACATTTGCTAATTATATTCACAAGTCTTGCTGATCTCATACATACTTTTGATATAGGGCCTTGCCATGTAGCCCAAACTGGCCTTGAACCTGCACCCATCCTCTCACCTCAGCCTCCTAAGCATTGACATTAAGCACTGAGATTACTGCATGCCAGTAATCTCAATGCTTACTGCAGTACCAGACTGATTTTACTTGTCCCATTGATACTTAACTGTTTCTTTGCCCTTATCTCCTCTATTCTTGTTTGTTTGTTTTTTTAGGGAAGGGCCTTGTATTAGGGTTTTACTTAGAGGAACAGATATTACCACAAGATATACAATGTATAAGGAATTACAAGATTGGCTTACAGGAGGCTGGGGAGATAGCTCCGTGGCACAAGTGCCTGCCTGGCAAGTGTAAAGTCATGAGTTTGAACCCCAGTCCCGACCAAAAAAAAGATTAGCTTACAGCAGTCAGCCGCAGAGTCAGACGAGGGAGCGTGCAGAGAGTGTCTGCGCAACCCAGACTGAAAATTCAGTCCCGAAGTCTGAAGCTCACTGCAGTGCCCCGTGCAAGTCTCTATTCGTCAGCCAATGGGTCTGTGACGGAAGACGGAAGAGTCTACGATGGACACTGAAGAGTCTACGACGGAGGCTGAAGGATCCAGGCCGGAGGATGAGGAGTCTGCGCTGCAAGCCAGGCAATGAAGTCTGAGTCAAAGCGGAGACTGAAGCTCCTCTGAGGAAGTGGAAGCTCAACCCCCTCCTCAGCCTCTTTGTATGGTTTCTTCTGCTGAGTCATTCTGGGGCGGGCCCATTGCATCCTGGGGCCGGCCCTCTTACCCCACCAGCAGGAAGCCAAGTTGACACACTGTATCAACCACTACAAGCCTACAGGGTGTTCAGGGTCTCACTACTAGGTCGGACTGGTAGTGATCCACCTGTTTACAGCCTCCCAAGAGCTGGTATTGCAGGCTCCGGCCACCACGCCCAGTCTCAATTGCATCTCCTCATGCCCTGGGATCCTGGGCCTGCTTGCAGGCGCTTTAATCCGTTGAGCTATTTGGCAGGCCCTCTCCTCCATTCTTTTTTTATTAATTTTTTTTATATATTATGGCCGGCTCAGCCTGCCCTGGGGTGGGGCTGGCGCAGCATGTGGTGCTGGGGATCAAACCGCAGTCCCTGTGGTTGCCTAAGCTTGCTTAAGCAAGTGCTTTAGACCACTGAGCCATCTTGCCAGCCCCATCCATTCTTAAAGCTATATACTTACCCAAGAAGAGAATGCCTGGCATCTCTTGAGAACATTAACTTTTTATTATTATTATCTTACTGGGGATCGAACTCAGGACTTTGCACTTGCCAGGCAAGCACTTGTGCCCCTGAGCTATCTCCCTGGCCCCATCATTTACCTTTTAAAGAATGCCTCTGACTGCCAATTACAACTACAGTCCCCTTCTGCCAAAATGGTTATCACTCCTTGCCCCCTCATGGCAGGTATACCTTTTCAGAGGGGGAACTATTACAGACAGCTAAATTAGGAAGAAGTATTATAAATACTCAGATAGGGCTAGTCCCTCAAGACAGTCAATACAAAGGATGGAAACCATTACAACTGCAGCTGGAGATCCATCCATTAGAGGCCAGGCCTCAAAGTAAAGACAAACTGATCACCCTTCCGTGCCTCCCCAGGAAAGAGATAAACAGTAAATTAACATCAGGATGCAGGGCAAAACCGCTCCCAGGCCACTAATGACGCCGCCTCCTCCGTGCCAGGCCTTCAGGACCGGTCCAGAGCGCCGCCCACTTCTCAGAGCGCCACCAGACATGGCGCCACTAGTCTTCCCTGGAGGTGGGACCTTAAGTTGCCGCAGCCAGAGACCCGGAGACTGGAACCCCCCCTCCCCCGCGCACCTCGTGACGCGCCTGCGCAGGACTGGGCAGCGCGCTTCCGGCAGCGGTGCAGCATGGGAGTTGCGGTTCGGGAGTTGCAGGGGGACGTCTCCAGCGAGGCAGCCGCCTAGCATGTTGGGAGTTGTAGGCCCTCGTGGCACGCCAGAGAGCTAGTCACGGAAGGGCTCTGCAGCCGTCTTCAGCTCGACAAAGCCGCCGCCCCATAGGTTTCGGATACGCGCTCCCCCGCGCTCTACGAACAACATCCGTTCCGAACCGCTTTTCATGTTTGCGGAGCAGTTCTTGACCGGGTGCCAGGCAGTAGCGCCTGACCTAGCCGGGCGTGGTGGCACCCCTGTAATCCCAGCACTTGGGAGGCTGAGGCAGAACTAATGTGAGTGCGAGACTAGTTTCAGCTGCACAGTAAAACGTTGTCTCAAAAGGCAAAAAAAACCATCCTCTCTCGCCAATGGCTCAGCGCTCCACTACGTCACTTGTGGGCGCCCGCGCACAGTGTCGCACGCGCGCGGAGGCTTCTGGGTAGCAGTTTACCCCCGCCCCTTTGCGCCAGCCCCTTCCTTTCGCTGCCCGACGCCGCTGAGGTTGCACGCGTGAGGCCTGTCTGCCGGCACCGCTGAGTGAGTAGGCCCGGTGGACCTGGGCGCGGCGCGCAGGGTGAGCAGGAGCCCCGAGGGGCCTCCTGGGGTGGGGGCCTCGGGACCGAGCCCCACGTGGCCTCGCCCTGGTGGTCTGGTGTTGGGGCGGAGGCCACCGTGATCACGCCGCCGCCGCGCGCTCTCGGCCTCCTTTAGCATGCGCTACGTGGCCTCTTACTTGCTGGCCGTCCTCGGAGGCAATGCCTCCCCCAGCGCCAAGGACATCAAGAAGATCCTGGATAGCGTGGGCATCGAGACAGAAGATGACCGGCTTAATAAGGTAGCTGCCTCCAGGGTCCCCAAACGATGTGGGCGCGAATGTGTCGCGTCTGTGGGCCCTGCGCATTTATTATGAATTTGTGTTGGGCGGGGTCTGAGGGAGGCCTGAGCCGGTCAGGGTGACCACTGTGATCTGATAACGCATTTGTGAGTAACTTAATACTCCCCAAAAGCGAGATGGCATGGTCGCGCACGCCGTTAATCCTAGCACCCTGGAAGGCTGAGGCAGAAAGGTCACAGGTGGGAGCTCAGTCCGGGCAACTTAATAAGGCTCAAAGTAAAATAATAAAAGGGTTGGGGTGTAGCTCGGTCAAACTCCTGGATCAGTCCCTTTTACTGCAAAAACACTTACTAAGGCGTTTTAGCTCTCATTCGTTTTTTGGTAGTGGTGGGAATCTAAATTAGTGCCCCACGTGTCGATTAAGTTTTAGCGTAAGAAGCCATGCGTGCTTGTGCGCGCCTGTAATCCCAGTAGGGGCAGGCTGAGGGCAGGATCAGGAAGATCCTTTCAAGTTGATAGTCACTCTGAACTGCATAGTGAGAGACGCAGGGTCAAAAAAGGGGAGGGGGAGTTTTAGGGAGGGTGGGGTGGGATAGCTCAGGGGCACAAATGCCTGCCTGGCAAGGGAGAGGTCCTGAGTTTGATCCCCAGTTCCACAACAAAAGTTTTAGCATGAAATAATTTTAGTGGTACTTTATTTTCTCTACGATATTTAGCATGTTTACCTGTGTACCATGAGCCGTAAGAGACAGTGTGATCTTTTCTCACTGCCAAGTCGGAATCCTAGCAACTACTTTCACCTCCCAGTAATCTAGTCAGAATCCCTATGTGACTGATGGTGACCAGGTTGGACCCTGCAGGTCAACTACTCCCCTCTGGAAATTGACTGTTGGCTGTGGTTCTCTACCTCAGGTCATCGGTGAGCTAAATGGGAAAAACATTGAAGATGTAATCGCCCAGGGTGAGTTCATCTGGCAAAGTTTTTTTTTTTTATGGTCCATTCTAATACCTGCTGGTCAGGCTGTGGCCTGCCAGGTTTCGCTTGTGGACCACAGCACTCTAGGAGCTTGACCTGAAGGAGTGAGCAGGGCCCCTGTGGGCTCATGCTAGAGGTGCTTCTGGACACTTTCATGAATGGCTGTCAGGGCTGCCCTGAACCCGCATTCCTCCTGCCAACTGTGGTCTCTGGGTCTCTATTCTTTTTGGAGTTTTGGTTTTTTTGTAAGTAGTTTGTCGAGAGTTTTTTATTAATGGGTTGGGAGCAGGGATGGAGTGGCGGGGTTGACCAGAGGCTCCTGGACCCCTGTTCTGGGGCAGATGGTGTTTTGGTGGCACCAGACTGGAGCTGGAGGGACTTGTTTGGACACTGATCTCTTATTGCAGCATTTCTGTCCTGTGGGTGTGACCGAAAGGCCTGCTCATAGAACTGTGAGCTGACTGCTAGAGAAGCAGACTGCCAAGTTGTAAACATGTTTGTCCGACTTAGGTCTGAGTGATTCGGCTTGGCTTCATTTCTGGTAGTCACGTTTCGAGATAGAAACCTGCTTCGGTGAATCAGAGTGGGGGGGTTTTGCTACCTGCGTATGGAGGGGAATGGCTTCGTGTCCTGGAAGGACGGGATCCTGTATCAGTGCACTGTGCTGGTCACACTGCTTGACTGTTGAAAGCTTCCCCGGGTCTCTAGCCCTGGCTGAGGACAGGCTTTAAGCCCAGTCCTTCTCCTCTCACCCTTG
Organism: Capromys pilorides; assembly: GCA_004027915.1. Lineage (NCBI taxonomy): Eukaryota > Metazoa > Chordata > Mammalia > Rodentia > Capromyidae > Capromys > Capromys pilorides. Next base: position 6,817 of record PVKN010008213.1, read on the forward strand.
CAGGGATTGGCAAGCTTGCCAGTGTGCCGGCTGGGGGTGCGGTGGCTGTCTCTGCTGCTCCTGGTTCTGCAGCTCCTGCTGCTGGATCTGCCCCTGCTGCAGGTAAGTGAGGGCTCACAGGTGGGCAAGGGCCAAGACTGGCTGCGCGCTGAGGGCAGCACTCACCATGCTGCTCTTCTCTCCACAGCAGAGGAGAAGAAAGAAGAAAAGAAGGAGGAGTCCGAGGAGTCTGATGATGACATGGGATTTGGCCTGTTTGATTAAATTCCTTCTCCTCTGCAAATAAAGCCTTTTTATGTATCTTAAGCAGCCTGTGAGCACTTTGTCAGCTACAGGACACCTGCACCCTTGCTGCTATGCAGCCATGGCCAGGTGAGGCTGTGGTTGAGTAGGGCAGAGCTGGACCTGCTGGGGCCATTTCCTGTGGGCCTTAACTAGGCCCAGAGCAAAGTTTTAGCGCTATTATGGAACACCAGACCAGCTTTGCTTGGAAGTGTGAGTGGGAGAGGCTAGCCATTGTTTTGGGTGGTGTCCAGGGCTCTGCTCAGATGCTTTGTGCCTAGGGGTGGGGTTAGCTGCCCCAGGGTTCACAGATAAAGGCGCCAACTAAGCAAGCACCCTTGGAGGGTCGTTCACAGATAAAGGCGCCAACTAAGCAAGCACCCTTGGAGGGTCGAGTGTCCCTGGTTTCCCCGCCCTTGTGGAAGTGGCCTGTGGGTGGGCAGACCTTACTGTCACTGGTTCTTAAAAGTATCCAGTATCCAAAGTTAAAAGTTTTAGCTCACAGTTTGTAGAGGCTTCGGTGGGGGCTGGTTCCAAAGCAGGGTGGCAGAAGGCAACATAAGCAGCAAGACAAGCCTTTGTTTTTCTATTGGGTATCAAACTCAGGATCTTGTGCGGGCCAGGCAGGTGCTTGTGCCACTGAGCTATATTCCTGGCCATAACCCCCTTTTCTGTCCAGTCTACCAGGATTAGGGCAGTGCCAGCAGTCCAGTATACTGATCCAGCAGTCACCCCCCTCCCCTTAATTCCAGCATTGCACCATGAGTTGAATCATTTGATTTAGCCGTCTCTGAAAAGAAAACCTACAATCTCATGAGCCTTTGGGTGGACATCTAGAAACATTCAAGAGTGGTCTCCTTCCCCTCAGGCTCTGACCTGGGATCTAGTGCTGTTTCTTGTGGCCTTCCCTAGACTCCCACCTAACTGGCTGTGGTACCCCAGGTAATCAGGACATTGCCCTGGACAGGGCCTGCCTGTATTAGAAGTGAATTCCGTGCCTGAGGTGAAGAGCTCTGGAACAGGCACAGGCAGAAGCTGGGGTCACAGAAGGTCCTGAGAGAGGAAGCACAACTGTTATCTTCCTGTGGTGCTGGGGATAAGCTCCAAGGCTTTGTGCTGCACTAGTGCTCCCAGATGACACCCTACCTCTGAACTGCACTTCATATGTTCCGGTTGTCTTTAGAGCCAGGGACCAGGGTAAATGAAACCCAGAGGGCTTAGGGCACTGGTGGGTGGAGGAGGTAAGAAATAAGGTCCTGGTAGCTTTAACACCAGATGCAGTGTGCTGGAGGACCTGGTGACACAGGTTGGGGGACCCTCAGTTTCCAGGCACACCTGAGTTCCAAATAGGCCTGGAAGGGAGGACTGTGCTGCCTTGGGTACCGTGTGTGAGGGAGGCCCGAGGACTCACCAGTGTGTCCCCAAGGGTTCAGCCTGGCATGTGTGGTGGAGTTTCCAGGAAGGCTGTCCTGTCTGGCTCCAGAGCCTCCCGAGGGCCTGGGGAGATGTACCCAGAACAGCCTAGCCCTCTGTGGAAATGGGGACAGAGTTCCCTGCTCCCTCCAAGCCTGCCCTTGGAACCTGTTGTGAGTTCAAAAATGGTCTCCTCCTTGATGGCCACCCCAGCGAACCTTGGGGGGCCTCTCCCTACAGTGCCACAAATGTAGCAGGCTCCTGAGGATCAGGCTGAACCCTCACCGCCCCACACACACCCTGCCTCCTCCAGTGGGCTGGCTACTCGGGGCTGCCGCCAACGCACGTGGGGCTGTGGAAAAAGGGTCTTTCAGATTCAGTGGATCCCAACCTGCTCTGCCCTCTCCCCACAGTTCCCCAGCCTTCGCTCCTGCATAGGCCCAGTTGACGCTGCTCATGTATCTCAGAGCTCAGCTGTTGCCCCTCTCCAGGGTCGCGCCTGGCCCCGGGACGCAAACCTGGCAGGCTCGTTTCACTCCCAGTTCTGTGCGCGCAGTCGGCTGGAGCTGGCTGACCTCAGGGCTCCGCTTTCTGCACTCGGTCCCATGAGCAGGGGGCTACAGGAAGAGTGGCCAAGGACAGGATAAGCCGACCCCACAGTACACTCCAGAGCGCTGGCATCGGCGGCCCAGAGCTGAGGCTCCTGTAAGGGCCCGCACCTCCCAACCCAGGCCCTGGGGTGAATCGCTGCAGAAGGAGGCTGACCAGGATTCCAGCCACCCAGTCCAGACGCCTGCCATTGCAGAAAAATGCGGAAGGGGGCGGGGGTAACATCAGAGGGAGTGCCCGCCTTCCGGAGAATTAGCCGGGGAGGAGAGGCCGGGCTGTCAGACCTCGCGAACCTCAGCTGAAGGAACGCGTTTCGGGCCCCCAAGTGGCCGGGTAAGCAGTGGGGTAGAGGGGATACGATCGGAGGCAGGTCTGCGGGAGGGTCGGTGGGCCCTGGGACCCAGGCCAGCGTGGCTCAAGCTCTCGGGGTCCGGAGGCGGCTCGTGTGCTTGCCTGTGCGGGGGACGCTACTTAGAGTCTGGTGGATTTTTAGGCAGATGCGGACACCAAGCCCACCACTCTTAGTAAGCCCCGTAGGCGGGGTAGGCTGGGGGCTCCACAGGCCCGCAGGTGGCAGCGCCCGGCAGGTGTCTGGCCGGGGCCGAGGGGGCGGGGCCTGGGGTGCGGCCGTTCTGTGTGCGCTCCGGTTGGTTCAGGCGCTCAGGCCCCGCCCTCGCCCCGGCCCCGCCCTCGCCCCGGCCCCGCCCCCCCGCGCTAAAACACAGCCTTGGCTCCGGCAGAGCAGCGTCTCCGCCTCCACCGGCGGGACTGAACCATCCGACAGTTTTCTGCCGCCCGCGGGCCCTAAGCCGCGATGTTCCCCCGGGAAGCGAAGTGGAACATCTCCTTTGCGGGCTGCGGCTTCCTCGGTGTCTACCACATCGGCGTGGCCTCCTGCCTCCGCGAGCACGCGCCCTTCCTGGTGGCCAACGCCACGCACATCTATGGCGCCTCAGCCGGCGCCCTCACGGCCACGGCGCTAGTCACCGGGGCCTGCCTTGGTGAGGGACTGGGCCGGGGCTGGGGCCGGGCGGGTGCGGTGTGTTGTGCTTCGAGGTGCCCACGGGGCAAAGGCTGGGGCGACAGGTGCCACTGCCCTTGGGGAAAACGAAAGTGGCTTGGGGGGGGGGGGGGCGGGCTCCGTCCCGGCTGCGCTCCTCACAGCCTGGGACTTTGGAGTTCTAGGCTGCGTTGGCCAGCGTCCCTAAGCGAGGGTGGCCTCCAGGAGTGTCCAGGCCCTGTAGCCTGTTCCCTCCTGAGGACCCTGGAGGAAGAACCCAACCAGGGGCAGGGCTGGATCGCCCTGCACAGGGTCTCACCAACCTGGCTCCCCAGCTGTGGCCAGTACTGCTGCCCACTTGCATGAACAGGAGTGCCAGGGCCCAAGTGCGCTGGACCAGGCTCTGTCACACACGCAGGTGCCCTGCCACGTGCCTGGTGTTTACAGCACACAGCGTCCTCACAAGTCCTGGGAATTGCTGCCCAGCCCCCAGCCCACTAGGTCAGCCAAGGTGACTGGACGCCCTGCCCATCGGGAGCCTGTCCAGCGTCCTCCCCTGCCTCCTTTCTGTGACCTCTGCCCTCAAGGGAGAGGAGACAGTTAGGGTTCACTTTCCTGTCCCCTTATGGAGGCCTTCAGGCTGGTGAGTGCAGTCTGCCTACTGGCTTTAGGATACCCGAGGGGACTAGCCATTCTCACAGAACTTCCACTCCTCCCTGCAAGCCGCCTCTCAGGAGGCTTAGGCATCCAGAGCCCCCAAGGTGTGGCTGGTGCCCTCTGCTGCCCAGGAGGGGCCCTGGAGAACATGGCTCTCAGCTTTTCCTCCAAGATCCTCCTCTCCTTCGCCTCTGGCATTGACTGTCAGCACTGGTGAGCCCCTGAGAGAATGCTGGAGTGCCTGCCCTTGATTACAGAGGGCCGCAATTGTGTCATCCCAGAAAATGGGCCCACTCCTTTCAGTCTGCTGCCCTTGGCCCAGAGCTGGCTGGTCTTTGTGTGCCTGGACCCCTGCTGGATCTGGCCAACTGGGTAAAGGCTGAGCCTGGTCAGAGTTGAGCCTCTGCCTTCTGCCCTATCCTGGGCTGTGCGCCACACCAGGCCCAGTGACTCATGGGGACAGGCAACTGGAAAATACCAGGCAGAGGGCAGGTCTCCGTCCTAGCTGGCCAGCCCTTGTGGTCTGGCATTCTTATGGTGTACCTAGGGGCAGTTGCTGAAAGTCCCAACTGGGAGCTCAGCCCTAAGGGTGGAAGCCTTCAAATCAGTGGGAATGCCACAGATGTTCGCACCATGAGACCCGGTTTAGAGCCACAGAGTGAAGTTGCTCAGCCCAGCAGTGCTGGCCCTTGACCTGGCCCTCACCTTGCTAGGTGAGGCAGGTGCCAACATCATCGAGGTGTCCAAGGAGGCCCGGAAGCGGTTCCTAGGCCCTCTGCACCCTTCCTTCAACCTGGTGAAGACCATCCGGGGCTGCCTACTGAAGACCCTGCCTGATGATTGCTATGAGCGTGCCAGTGGGCGTCTGGGCATCTCTTTGACACGGGTGTCGGATGGCGAGAATGTCATCATCTCCCACTTCACTTCCAAGGATGAGCTCATCCAGGTGGGCCTGGTGAGCCACACTGGGGGCACAAGATGACCCTGAGGCCCTGCTCACTTGTCCCTCTGTCCTGCCCGGTAGGCCAATGTGTGCAGCACCTTCATTCCTGTGTACTGTGGGCTCATCCCTCCCTCCCTCCAAGGGGTGGTGAGTATCCCTGCCCAGCACCTTCTTGGGGGTCGTGGAGTCGCTGTCCTCTGGATAAGGCTTGGGCTTCAGGCGGTCTGGGTCTTGCTATGCCCCCACTGCCAGTGGCCTCAAGAGGTGGGCAGGCAGGCGAGTGACCCTGGGGAGATGTATACTTCCTGTTGGGGGCCATTTGCTCAATGCCCAAGTCGGCCGGCAGCCAGTGCCCAGTGGGTGAAAGGTCCAAGCAGAACAGCCACCAGGTGGGGCAGCCAGCATACCCCGACCATGTGACCATGTCTGTGTGTCTGTGTGTCTCCACAAAGCGCTATGTGGACGGTGGCATTTCAGACAACCTGCCACTCTATGAGCTCAAGAATACCATCACTGTATCCCCGTTCTCGGGGGAAAGTGACATCTGTCCTCAGGACAGCTCCACCAATATCCACGAACTTCGGGTTACCAACACCAGTATCCAGTTCAACCTGCGCAACCTCTACCGCCTCTCCAAGGCCCTCTTCCCACCGGAGCCCATGGTGAGGGGCTGGCCTGGTCACCCTGTCTCCACAGAGCATAGGGGAAGAAGGAGCCCGGGGGGGGGGGGCACGGGGGCCCTGTGGCCTTTTGGGAGCATTAGGCAGTGTCATGGCCTACACACCCTCTCCAGGCAGCATAACTGGTATCTCCTGCTCACATTTGTGCCGGGTCCAGGACAGCTTGGTAGTGGCTGCAGGGTGGTGGTGGAGACAAGGTTGTGGGGACCCTAGGAGAAAAAGCAGGCCACGCTTCCACCCTCTGTTGCAGGTGCTTAGAGAGATGTGCAAGCAGGGCTACAGGGATGGCCTGCGCTTCCTGAGACGGAATGGTATGTGTGGCATGCTTGGGCCATGGGTGGCAGGTTTACATGTCCACTGGGAGCAGGCCAGGGCCACTGGAACCTCCTCACTTGTCGGTCACCTCACCCCTACACAGGCCTCCTGAACCGGCCCAACCCCCTGCTGGCACTGCCCTCCGCTCAAGGCCCCAAGGAGGAGGACACAGAGGGGGCTGGCGCAGGTATGGAGAGGAGCAACGCTGAGGAACAGCCACCTGTGTCCATCGAGGACCACATCCTGGAGCACCTGCCTGCGAGGCTCAACGAAGGTGCGTGGTGAGAAGGAGAAAAGGCAGGAATGTGGGGATGTGGGCACTGGGTGGCTTCCAACTGGCCCCAGTCTTTTGCCTGCAGCCCTGCTGGAAGCCTGTGTGGAGCCCAGGGACTTGATGACCACACTGTCCAACATGCTGCCTGTGAGGCTGGCCACAGCCATGATGGTGCCCTATACTCTGCCACTCGAGAGCGCCGTGTCCTTCACTATCCGGTGTGAGGCAGAAGGGGTTAGGGGAAGAGGCACCAAGGGAAGGGGGCAGGGGGCAGGGGTCACTGTGGGTGGTGGTCACCCCGGGAGTACCCCATGGGACTTGGCTGCAGCCCTGACTGATATCTGTCCCCAGCCTGCTGGAGTGGCTGCCTGACGTGCCTGAAGACATTCAGTGGATGAAGGAGCAGACGGGCAGCATCTGCCAGTACCTGATGATGCGTGCCAAGAGGAAGCTGGGCAGTCATTTGCCCTCCAGGTGGGCTGCCCGATTGCCAAATGCCTGGGCCTGGAACCTCAGGGCTGCCTCTGAAGTCCCTGCTCCTCCTTCCTGCAGGCTGTCCGAATCCACAGAGCTGCGCCGTGCCCGGTCACTCCCCTCTGTGCCGCTATCCTGTTCCAGCTACCGGGAAGCGCTGCCCAACTGGGTGCGCAGCAACCTCTCACTGGGTGACGTGCTGGCCAAGTGGGAGGAATGCCAGCGCCAGCTGCTGCTGGGTCTCTTCTGCACCAACGTGGCCTTCCCCCCAGATGCCCTGCGCATGCGAGCGCCTGTAGAGCACCCCACATCTGTGGACTCCTTGGCCATGGACCCCACACCTCCCCAGCACCCTCCGGGCCGGCCTCCATGCTGAGTGCCCGCTCCCTGCCTGCTGGGCTCCACAGCCTCCCTGTTTAGGAACTTGGCTGCGAGGGCCAGATCCCACCCCTGGCCTCTCTGGCTACCCAGTGTGGAGTAAGGACTGGGATCTCTCACACTGCAAAGTGGGGGCTTTGGTGTGCACCCCAAACACTCACTTGCTGCCCTGGGTGGGGAGCTCCAGTGTTTGTGCCTTAGTCTCTTCCCCTCTTGCCCCCTCCCAGCACAGGTTTCTTTTGAGAACCTCACACCTGCACCACCCGCCTGTTTTTCTTGTTTTGCTGAACAATATGTATGAAGAACTATTTATTTTTGCCAAAGTATATGTAATAAAGTGCTACAGCTTAACCTTTGTCTCAATTTTTTGCGGGGGGAGTGTTTTTTTGTTTTTAAATTTTATTTATTTTTATTTATTTATTTGTTTGCTTGTTGTGTTTGTTTGTTTCTTTATTTATTTATTTTGTGGCTGGCCAGCCTGCCCTGGTGGTGGGGCTGGCGTGGCATGTGGTGCCGGGGATCGAACCGCAGTCCCTGCAGTTGCCTGAGCTTTTCTAAGCAGGCACTTTAGACCACTGAACCATCTCGCCGGCCCCCTTTTTTAAAAAAATTTTATTTATTTTTATTTATTTATTTGTTTGCTTGTTGTGTTTGTTTGTTTCTTTATTTATTTATTGGGGGGGAGTGTTTTTGAAATAGGGTCATGCTATGTAGTTCAGGCTGATCTCAAACTCACAAGGATCCTCCTGCCTCAGTCTCCCCAGTGCTGGGGTTACAGGCATGCACCCCCATGCCCAGCACTTTTAGTTTTTTTTGGCAGTACCAGGGGTTGAGCCCAGGGCCCTTATGCTCAGCTACATCCCCCACTTCTTTTCTTCTGCTTTTGGTCAGGGTCTTGCTGAGTCCCTATACTGCATGGGCTTGAACTTGTGATTCTCCTGCCTCAGCGGCACGTGCGCCAGCACCCCCCTGCTCAGCTGGCCTTCATGTCAGTGTGACTGCCCCACAGCTTGGCTACATGGTGTTGAGAGACTGTGCCCCCCGGCTGGCCCGTGTTTCTGCCATGCCTGTCAGGTCTGCCAGGGCTGCACCCTGGGACCTCCTCCCCTGTGCCCTCTGCTTTCCAAGGACTCATCTATTTGCCCCTACTTTGCCCTCAGGCTGCCTGGCTGACTCCTGGGCACAACTTTCCAAGGACCAATAGAAATATTTGGGAAAAAGAAAGAGTGTTTACAAAAGGTGTCACCACTCGGCCTCACCACACAGTGACACAGTGGGCGTGGGCTCACTGTAGGGCTGGACACTGGAGGGGCCTCCTGGAGCTGAGGGCTAGGGACCTGGGAGTGTCTATGCCTGCCAAGGAGGCCATCACACAGAGTGATATGCTTACTCTTCTCGCTGGTGCCCCGACTCCAGTGGGCAGGGCCTGGGCCTTCCTGTCCCCATGTGTCTGCTGCTGTCTGCTGCCTGTACCTTGGAGTGCTGAGGAGGAGCTCTAGTCAAGGCAGTGCACCTGTCCCAGGAGCTTCCTTGTGTCCACTGCCAGGACAGGAGACGGAGTGGTAAGGACCTGTGGGTGATGGGTGCTGGCACCCAGCCACATGCCCAGCCCCCATATCCCCCTCCCGGAAGGTGTGGGTGCTGTGGCGGCAGCCCCCAGCCAACAATAACGGTTGTGGGAGCTGGGACGAGAGACCGGACAAGCCGGCCAGGCAGGTCCCGGTCCTGGTGCAGCTCCTGTCTCCAGGTCCTGTAGACCCAGTCTGCTGTGGCTCCACCTGAGGAGCGCAGGCAACACGGCTCCCAGGGCTGGTGCAGGGCAGAAGCACAGCCCAGGGTCCAGGTGGGTTTGGGTGCAGGCTGGGTGGGAGAGGAGACTTGAGGGGGGTGGGATCTCTATCATAGCAGGAGGGCACCCAGCAGTGCCCAAAGGGAGTGCCGAGGGCCCCCAAGGTGACCTCCCTGGGCTCAGTCCCATCATGCAGGGGCTTAGTGCTAATTTAAAGGCCACTTTCTAGTATAAAATTTTATTGTTTGGAAGCTAGAAGAAACAAAATTGGAAGTGTGGAGAAGAAAACCTCCCAGTTCTAGAAGTCACTGAAGGCATCTGATCTATTTCCTGACAGCTTTTTCCTATACACTGTTTGGCAATTGTAGCCTGGAGAATGGGGGGAGGGGAGCCACAACTGGTGTCCCTGGTGCCTAGGAGGTGGGGTTCTTTGCTGCCCCTGTGGCTCTGCTAGGACAGCCACTTGGGCTGCCAGAGAGGTGGGGACATGGTGAGAGCAGAATGTGGCTCCGCCTACGGCCCACCAGGGTCCTGGCCCGTGAGGTGGGCAGGCAGGCAGCTTGGGGTCCAGTGGGGGCGTGGCCCGCGCTTCCGGGAGCTGCGCAGGTGTGGCGGCGCAGCTGGCAGGTAGGTGCTGTCGCCCTGGTCCCCACTGGGCTGATCTTGCTCTTCAGCCCAGGACGCAGCAGCTGAGGTGTGAGGAGTCCACTGCTCCCCCCTCCCCCTCGAGAGCTCAGCTGCTGCGCAGCTTCCGGCACTGGTGGACCTGGGTCTAGGGAGCCCGAGATCTGCCAGCTGGCTCCTGCCGGTCCCCTCCTTTTGCCTGCAGCCTGTCAGGAACCAGCTCCCTCTGGAGATCGCCCCTCCTGAGTTCTAGGTGGGGTGGGGTGGCTGGCTGGGTGTAGCTGCGGGAGATGATCCAGGGTTGGAAATCAGACAGCAGAGGCCTCCCACTGTGGGTTGGGTTCCTCTGAGGGTGTACAGGAGCTACAGGAGGCTCTGGGACAAGACCAAAGGGGCGAGTGCAGAGGGGGTGTTAAGTCCAGAATCTAGGGGTGCTGGTAAGAGCTGGTGGAGGCACCTAACACCTGCCCTGAGGCTGGGATCTTGCACCTGCCCTGTGGGGCCTAGGAGCCAGGTGGGAGGAGTCCACCTCGCCTGCCAGCTGTTAGGATGCCAGGGCATCATAGGCCTGGCCAAGGGAGAAAGACTTGATCCGGACTGGCCCAGTCCTTCCTGATCAGCCCCAGTATGGGACTCTAACTCCAAAATGTGGTGGGGCCTCTTTCACCCCAAGGTTGCTCCTCTTACTGCCAGGTACCTGCCTGCCCCGTCACTAGGGCACTCACAACCAGCCCTGGACACCAACAGCCCTGGCTCTTGTCCTACACTGGTTCATCCTGGACTGCAGCTGTTGTCTGCCCACTGCTCCCCAAGTCTGTGTCACCTGACCAGATCTGGGGTCCCCCAAACCTGCAGCAGCCCCACCCATACCTCTGCCACACCTTCTTCCTCCTGGTGGGGCCAGGAGCCCCTGAGTGCACTTGCACCCCGCTCGCATTTTTCCTGCCCTCCTTTGGTTTTGCAGCACCATGGCCAGCCCTGGGGAGCCCGGGCCAGTAGGAGCCCAGGCAGAGAAGGACAAGGAGGAGGAGGAAGAGGAGGAGATGGTTTCTGCAGGGTGCGGTCCAGGTCCAGCGGTGCTGCGGCAAGCCCAGGAGCTTTTCCTACTATGCGACAAGGAGGCCAAGGGCTTCATCACCCGGCAGGACCTGCAGGTGAGCCCTGGTCTGCAGAGCCAGCCGCCAGGGCTGGCCTGGGCACTCACTCTGCCCTCCACCTGGCCAGGGCCTACAGAGCGATCTGCGCCTAACGCCGGAGCAGCTGGAGGCGGTATTTGAGAGCCTGGACCAGGCCCACGCCGGCTTCCTCACAGCCCGAGAGTTCTGCCTGGGCCTGGGTGAGCTGGGTCTCCCCTCCCCAGGCCTCCAGAGTTTCTGCAGGTGGATCCAGGGGGCTCCTGCTGCCTTATGTGGGCCCGGACCTTCCAGTTTCCTACACTTGCCCTTGTCAAACTCCAGCAGTGGCGCTGGGGCACGTTGTCACCTTCCATTCCCAGGCCAACAGGATCAGGAAAAGGAACAAAAACAGGAAACCCGGCCTAGGAGAGGGCAGGATGGGGGAGTGGGGGGAGTGGCGAGGTGGCAAAGCTGTTTCTAATCTCTCCGTGCGTGCAGGGGGGCTTATGGGGCTGCAACCAGCAGGGGGTGTGACCCCCTCATGGATCCCGGAGGAAACCTTCGAGTCGTCGGAGGTTCAGAGCTTCCGGGGCTCCTTGGAGGGAGAAGAGGAAGAGGAGGAGGACGTGGAGCAGTTCTGCGCTGCGCTGGAGCAGCTGGGGGTGACTCGGGTCCTGGGCGAGTGAGTGGCGAGACAGCGGCCCCCCGCCTGTTTCTGCTTCGTGTGGGTGGGGCCCACGCGCGCCCCCAGGCCCAGCTATCGGGCAGCTGCGTGCAGAGGCGCGGTCGGGCGTGATTTCCCGCAGAATTTGCATCTCGGGCAGCTGAGGCCTGGGTGGGGCAGCGCGGCACCCGGTCGGTCGTACACAGGCCAGGAGGGAATGTCGCCAAGTGGAGCGAGCCGGGCTGTCCGGGCTCTACACGGTTGTCCCCTGCAGGCAGCGTGCAGTAAGGGCGCTCTGGGCCCGGCTGCAGCTCGAGCGGCCTGAGCTACTGGGCTCCTTCGAGGACGTCTTGCTGCGCGCGTCTGCCTGCCTGGAGGCAGCGGCCCGGGAGCGCGACGGCCTAGAGCAGGCGCTGCGGCGGTGAGGGCGGCGGGGTCCGGGCGGCGACGGAGTCTGGGGCAGCAGCGGGTGCTCATGGCTGTCGCCTGGTTCCCAAGGCGGGAAAGCGAGCACGAGCGGGAGGTGCGAGGCCTCTATGAGGAGCTGGAACAGAAGCTGCAGGACCCTCGACCGCGCCGACACAGCCAGGTGGGCCCCCATGCCTTGGCCTATTGTGAGTCCTGCACTCTTCGAGCCCCTCACCCCTCACCTCGCGGTCTCCTCAGAGGGGCGCCGAGGCTCAGGTGCCTCGTGCGCCCCAGAACCCGCCCCGCGAAGAGCGGAGAGCCTGCCTGGAGCTGGAACTGCAGAACCGCGAGCAGGAGCTGGAGCGCGCGGGGCTGCGGCAGCGGGAGGTGAGCGCGCTATGGCGGCCCAGCCTCCCCAGCCTCGCCTCCCCGAACTCGGACCGCAGGCTGGCCAAGATCCGGGGCTCTCACCAGCCCAATCGCCGTTTCCACAGCTGGAGCAGCAGCTGCAGGCCCGGGCCGCTGAGCAGCTGGAGGCACAAGCCCAGCACGCGCAGCTGCGGGGCGTTTTGGAGACGCTGCGCGCGCAGTTGGAGGGGGCACAGGAACAGCTCCGCCGGTTGGAGGGCGAGGCGCAGGGCCGCCGTGAACAGATGCAGAGGTGCGTGGAACGCTGCCCCGCTCCCCTCCCAGCTCAGCCCTGCGCCCTCGTCCTTCGCACTCGTCATAGCCCAATCCACAGGGACGTGGTCACTGTCTCCAGGAATATGCAGAAGGAGAAGCTCAGCCTACTGCGACAGCTGGAGCTGCTCAGGTGCGCTCAGGCCCGGCCGGGCAGGGCTCCCGATGCTCTCGGCCTCTGCCCTCCTGGCGGGGAGGAAGACCTTCCTGTGTCTGCCCTCTTCTGACCCGAGGGAGAGGGCCCAGAGATCCTCCTCCTCACTTGCCCCCTCTTCAGGGAGCTGAACACACGACTGCGGGACGAGAGGGATGCCTGTGAGGCCAGGCTGCTGGGAAGCAGCCGCAAGAAGCTCCTGGACACCTCAGGCCTGCCCAGACCGATCTGCTGCTGCTGGGCTAGGCCCCCCAGACGCGGTTCCGGCCACCTGCCCAGTGCCCGGTGACCAGCCTGCCTGGGCCCCTGCTGCTCTTTGAAGGCCACTTGTGCTGGGTGCGGGATTGCCCACTCAGAACCCCCACCGGGGCTGACCTGTGGATGGTCAGTGCTGCAGGGCCTCGTATGCCCTTGTTATTCTGCATTCTGTCCAGCAAAAAGAAAAACAAATTTGTATGGCCCAATAAAGCTCGCATTGCTGCAATCCCTTGGCCCTCCGTGTATCTGGGACCTCCTCTGGTATGCTGGGCTACGGTCCCTGTGCGAGTCCTTTGTGTCCCTGGTTGTGCTACTAACCTTCCACCACAAGTCAGAGGGAACCCTGCGAAGTGACAGCCAGTTACCAGGTCCGTTAGAACTGAAGGCAGGGCCTGACCTCTATCCTCACCCCCAGCCCCGCGCCTAGGCTCATGGCCTGTAGCCTAGGGAATCTCTGCAGAGGCCGCATTCCTGCCGGGCGTCCTCCACCCAACACCCAAAGTGGCGCCAAGGCCCCTGGCGCTATCCCGACCCGCTTGTGAGCACCGACCCCTGCAGCCACCCAGAGATTCCTGGGAGTGGCCTCTGGCTGCCCTCCCTGGGCACGGCCTCTCTGTCTCTCTTGAGCGTTCGCTGGGTGGTGGGCGCCAAGTCCACAGTTTCCCGGCTCGCAGAACCTTTCGCCGCTCACAGCTACTCCGCTGCTGGTCCGGACCTGCCCAGCGCGGCCGGGCTGGGGGCGGAGCCTCCGTAGGGTCTGTTCCACCGCAGGGCGGGGCCGGGCCTTGGGGGCGGGGCATAGGCGAGGCAAGTCCTCCCTGGCCCTGGCCGCGCATTCCGGTGTTCAGAGCCACCTCCTCCGCAGAGCCGCCGCCACTGCTGTAACGCCTGGGACTCTGTCGCGTGGTCGGTGAGTGCGCCGCGGTTGGGTCCTGGTGCCCCTCAGGCCTTGCACGCCCAGGGTCCGAGGCCGCCTGCCGGCGTTTGGGACCGATCGGGGTCTGCGTCCGGCGGACCGGTCCGCACAGAGCTCTCAGGCCCTTCCGTAGGGGAGAGGGCTGGGCAGGGCGTGTATGGGCCTCCTGGACCTTGGACAGACTTGCGGCGACCTCCATGCCCCGGGGACCCGGTTTGCGCTTTGTCTGTGGGCGCGGGTGCCCTCCCCCCGCAGGCCCGCCCACCGCACAGTGCGGTGTGGGCGGGACGGTGACCGCGCCGGGAGGGGCGGGAGTGCAGTGACCTCATCCCAGTGACGCGGGGCTTCCCGAGGAGGTCCAGGGCCTGGGATGGGCAGCCCTACCCAGCCGGTCAGGGCTATTTCTGGCCAGGTCTATCTCCCACGCCCGTTCTTTCCCAGGGGACTCAAGTCCACCAGGCAGCGATGGGAAGAGGGGGGACTTCTCAGTGTTCTTCCGGAGTCCAGGCCTTGTTTGGGAATTAGCCACTCCTGTAGGCCCCAGCCGTGGAGTCTGGCCTGAGAACAACCACAGTAGCAGGGATCTGTTAGTTTTTCGTTTCGATTTTTGAGATAGGTCTTATTTTGCAGTCTATTTAGTCTCCCAAGTACTGGGGTTACAGGAGTGGGTCACTAAGCCCAGAGGCAGGAATGTGTTTGCCCCCTCCCCCAATAATGGACCTTGTGTTCGGGTCCCACTCGGGGTAGGAGGTTTCCCGGACCCCCCAGCTCGGGGTGAAGGTCTGGGCCACCCACAACTCTGAGGGTGGGTTAGTCTGCTTTTCAAAGCCCAGGGGTGGAGATCATCACCCCTTCCTGCAGCTGTGCAGCTTCACCGGGGAGGGACTGGCACAGGGAGCTGGAGGTCGGGCCCTGGGTGGGAGCTGGGGAGGTCTGAGCTCCCTCCCAGGACTCCCAGGATACAGCGGTCCAGAACCGCCTCCTCCTGCCCCACCTAGCCCGGACGAAAATACTGGATCTGGCTAGTGCTCTGACTGATTCTGACACAGACCCTGTGACTCTGAATATAGTTCTGGCCCACAGGCTGTCTGTCTGGTCAAGGAGGGGACAGCTCTGTGACCTGTCCAGGTGCCCCTAGCCCAGGATCCTGAGAACTTCCACCCACCTGCCTGAGGAGCCCTCCATAGTCACCTGGTAAGTGCTGGGTGGGGTGGGGCCAAAGCAGGTGAGTCTGCTTTGGGTGGCCCAGGGTGACCAGCTGCTGCCTGCACCCAGCACTGCCAGCACAAATGCTGGTGTACCCACAGGCTCTGGGGTGGGCACAGGACGGTGGGTCTGCGGGCCCCCCTGTGAGCACCTGCACTCCCTATGCATGTGCAGACCCCATTTCCTGCCTCTCTGAGGATGTGTGAGGGGCACCTTCCTGCCAGCCTGGAGCACAGGAATTGCCATGGGGCTGCTTTGGGTCTGCTGAGCTCATCTCAGGCATCTGTCCAACCCCTATCCCCACCCCCATGGGCACCAAGAATTTGCCGTCCTGGCTGCTGGGGCCAGGGCTCCTGAGCTCCTGAGCTGCAGCCAGGAAGTGACTCAGTTCCTGAGGAGGTTCCTTCCAGGCCTTCCCTGGAGCAGGCAGGGCTTTGCATCTGTGTCTCTGTCTGTCCCCCTGCCAGGCTCCTGGTGTTGCGGGCTGTCTGATCCCCTTTCCACATCCCAGCCCAGGATGGGTGAGTTCAACGAGAAGACGACCTGCGGCACGGTCTGTCTCAAGTACCTGCTGTTCACCTTCAACTGCTGCTTCTGGGTGAGGAGTAAGGCCTGCACCCCACCCGGGGCATGGCATGGGGCGGGGCTAGCTGTGGTGACAGCTTGTGCTGTCCACAGCTGGCTGGACTGTCTGTCATGGCAGTGGGCATCTGGACGCTGGCCCTCAAGAGTGACTACATCAGCCTGCTGGCCTCAAACACCTACCTGGCCACAGCCTACATCCTGGTGGTGGCTGGTGTTGTCGTCATGGTGACAGGAGTCCTGGGCTGTTGTGCCACCTTCAAGGAGCGGCGGAACTTGCTGCGTTTGGTCAGTGGGGTGTAGTGGTACCCTGGTGGGGGTGGCAGGGACAGGGGCCCACAGTGGAGTGCCTTACGGGCTCTCTGGGACTGGCTCCACTGGGGGCTCGTGTGCAGGCTAGCCCTGCTGGAGGCATGGTTCCCCTGCCTGCCGTCCTCAGGGAAGGCACCAGTTTTGTGAGTACTGGGAGCCGGCAACCCTGAGCTTCTACCGGTTGCTTGAGGCCGAGGGGGTGGCACTTCACCCGGGTATGTGTGGCTGGGAGCCCCCCTCACCAGGTTCCTGCCCTCTAGTATTTCATCCTGCTCCTCCTCATCTTCCTGCTGGAGATCATTGCTGGAGTCCTGGCCTATGTCTACTATCAGCAGGTGAGGGACTGCACAGACTGGGGGTACGTAGCCCACCCAAGTGTGTGCACATAGGCACACAGGTGTGCAGTGACACCCCCACTGTGCTGTCAGGTCCCGGATCTCACAGGCCATGGGGATCGTGGGTGGGTGACCCGCCCACAGTGTCTGGGCTGCCTACCGCAGGGCTCATGGGTGGGAAGATATGGAGGCACTGACTCCAGGCTGTCCCTCTCGGAGCCTCTTCAGTCCCACCTGAAGTCTGACTTTCATCCGCTTCCCGCCAGCTGAACACGGAGCTCAAGGAGAATCTAAAGGACACCATGACCAAGCGGTACCACCAGCCGGGCCACGAGGGTGTGACCAGTGCCGTGGACAAGCTACAGCAGGAGGTAGGCATTGCGGGGAGGACCCGTGGCTGTTCCCTGGAGTGGGGTGCAGGCCACGGCCCAGGCTCAGCCCTCCTGCTTGTAGTTCCACTGCTGTGGCAGCAACAACTCTCAGGACTGGCGGGAGAGCGAGTGGATCCGCTCTGGCCAGGCAGGCAAGCGCGTGGTCCCTGACAGCTGCTGCAAGACGGTGGTGCCTGACTGTGGGAGGCGGGACCACGCCTCCAACATCTACAAGGTGGAGGTAAGCGGGTTCCTGGAGAGCAGGCCGTGAGACCCACAGGCCAGCGCTCACCTTTACCATCCCACCCCGCCTGCTAGGGTGGCTGCATCTCCAAGCTGGAAACGTTCATCCAGGATCACCTGAGGGTCATCGGGGCTGTGGGCATCGGCATTGCCTGTGTGCAGGTGAGGGCATAGGGGCAGTGGGAGGGACAGGTGGCTGGCAGCCCGGGGTGCCTGCTCATGCCCACCTGGCCATGCACAGGTCTTTGGCATGATCTTTACCTGCTGCTTATACCGGAGCCTCAAGCTGGAGCACTACTGAGCCCTGAGCCCTGAGGCCTGGCCCAACTCCCACGTCTGACTACTGAGCTGAGACTGCTGATGGCCAGGGCGACAGCCCTGCATGCCTGTGTTCCCCACGCTGACCCTGGCTCCAAGTGCCTTTCACTGTAGACCACAAAGTCCTGAGGCCATTCCCACCACAGCAGGTGGCCTGGGCCTGGCCAGTGGGTGGGGCTCAGTTCTGCCAATCAGGTCCCCCCCACGTATCTCGTCAGGGTTGAGTCCGGACACACCTTAGTGGCAGTGGTGGGAGGGGGCCACCTGTGCCTGCCCAGCTCTTAGAGCTATGCGGTCTTACCTCACCTGGGTACAGCCTCTGGCCCTTCCATGAGTTTCAGCTGCCTAAGGGCTGGAACCCAGGCGTTGTTTCACTTTGTAAAACTTTGTTTGCTCCCCTGGCTTTTAACACCACCCGCACTGACAAGTCCCTATGGTTTTGTTTCCTGTTAGCGTCCCTGTGGGGGCAAGGGATCGAATTCTGCCCTCTATTGTTGCCTGTATGCTCACAGTTGCTTCTGTCTAATATCAGGTGCTCAATAAATGTTTGTTGGAAGAGTTGGGCTGACCTTGGGACAGATTGGGGTGTCCTGAGGGTCTATCCTCACGCTCAGTGGAACGTGGGCAGACCTAGGTGCTGAGTGTCTCCAGGGTCTAGAGAGCTCACAAGGCTCACGGGCAGAGAAGCCCAAGCCTCAGGCAGTAGAGCATACTCCTTAAAGGTAGAAGCCCCTGGGGAGGGAAAAGAAGACTTCCAGAACCACCTGAGACCAGAGATCCTTGTGGCCACGTCTGGGGACACAGCGGGTAGAGGTGGGGCAGGGCCCCAGGGCCTGCTGGGATGGAAAAGCTCCATTTTCCAAAGCTTCAGCCAGATGTGAAAGCCAGCGCCACCCCTTTCCCTCTGCAGGCACTCTGGGCTGGGGGGGCACAATGAGGGAATGAGATGGCAGATGGCAGTCTCTGCCCCTTGGGGTGCTGCCTGTGGACAGTGAGGACAGCATCCACTCCGCCTGGCCTAGCCCAGTGGGTGCAGGAGTCACGGGCAGGCTGTGGGTGGAAGGCCTACTGTAGGGCTGGTTGCCTCATGGTAGCCTGACTAGCTCAAATCCAGACTCTGGAGGGCCAGGGTCCTGGGACCCAGGGATTCTAGCTCCTGCAGGTTCTGCTACAGCACAAAGGCTTGGATGGAGTCCTCGGCTCTAACTTCCTAAAAGGGGGGATGGAACCAAGAAGCAGAAACAAAACCAGGCTGGGGGAATGGGGGAAGCTGGGCTCCGCAGCCTCAAGTGGGACGAGGGGCAAGGAAACACTGGCGCAGGGAGTCTCCCCCAGCCAGGCTGACCAGCAGGACCCTTGGCAGTTCTTCAAAGGCCTTTACTGGATTCTTTATAGAATGGGCATTACGCCCACATGGCTGGGCCCAGTGTTGCTTCCACCTCTTCAATGCCTCAGCTTGAACTCAGCAGGACGTGTTCACCACGGTCACTTCTTCTCCAGTGGTCACTTCTCCAGGGGTGCATAGTTGAGGAGCTTTTCAATCAGGTCCACGTGTGCTAGCAGCATTCGGCGGCAGCAGTACCGCTTCAGACCCAGTGCATCCAGGGCATCCC
>PVKN010008214.1:0-25448 GCA_004027915.1 Capromys pilorides
TTAATGAAATAAATACCTAGGTACAAATTTTAGCAAAACATGCAGGATCTATGTGCTGAAAATTACAAAACACTGATGACAGAAATCAAAGATTATCCATGTTAAGGACAGAAGCTGGCTTAGATTGGAAAAATAAGCATTATGAAAATGTCAGATCTTTCCCAAACTGATCAATAATATTTACCAAAATCTCTGAAAAGCTTATCTGTATCTATAAACAAGTTTACTTGAAAATAGAGAGGAACTGGAGCTGTAGCCCAATGTGAGTACTTGCTCAGTATGAAAGAAGCCCTGCAATTCAAATTTCAGCACCAAAAATAATTTTAAAAATAATCATATTGGGGGACCTGCAGCTTAGCTCAGTTGTTAAAGTGCCTGCTCTGGCAAATGCAGTCAGGTACAGTGGACCACGGTTTGATTCCCAGCTCCACAAGCCTTACCGACCCACCCTTACAGCAGCCTGAGCCAGCCCCCACCCCAAAAAGTCCTTCTAAAAGCATCACATAAGTACTTAATGACATGAAAAGATAAATATAGCATTGCTTATTTCATAAATCAAAAATGAAATCCCTACCTGGTATGCATTTGTTTAAAAGATTAGTGGGAGAAAAACATACAGAACTTACACGTAATAAGACAAGAGAACTAGAAAAGCTTAAAAACATAAGCTTTAGGGCGGCAGTGGGGGTCCGACTGGCAGGCTGGCAAGAGGAGAGTCCAACCACCATGGTCAAGAAACAGAAAGGCCGCACTGTGATCAACTCTGGACACGGAGGACAGTGGCAGTGACGAGAACCTGGATCAGGTGGGGACCAGGCAGCGGGGCGTGGGCGGGCAGTGCGGGAGGCTAAGTCCAGGCTGCGGAACCAAAGCCGGCAGGGCCCGGGGCCCCTGGCGCGAGCACCTGGCCGTTCTGCGCCACGGCTGCTACTGCAGCTCCCTTCATGACCTCTCCACTCCACCGAGACCCTCAGATCACAGCCCCGGCCTGGA
The DNA here is from genome assembly GCA_004027915.1 of Capromys pilorides. Taxonomy (NCBI): domain Eukaryota; kingdom Metazoa; phylum Chordata; class Mammalia; order Rodentia; family Capromyidae; genus Capromys; species Capromys pilorides. The sequence goes on from PVKN010008214.1 coordinate 994, forward strand.
GATGTAGCCTGGAGGACTTGGCGCCTTGAGCCAGGAGGCGGGGCAGGGACCACAGGGATGGGTCTCGGCTCTGGGGTGCCGGAGGGGCTGAGATCTACTGGGCCGGCTCTGTGCGTCAAGCTATAGGCCTGGAGATCTGGGACCTGCGAGATAGGTAGTGTCGCTCACCAACCGTGGAAACTGGGAGGACTTGGAGGAGGTGTAGGGGTGAGCTGTGACTGGGAGGACTACAGCTCCAAAGGTACAGACCTTGGGGATGAAGTTTTTCAGACTGGGGGTGTGGACTGGAAGGAGGATATTCGTAAATGTTTCAAGGAGCTTACACCCTGCTATATGGGCCCGAGTGTCTTCAGATAGTAGTGTCGTTTGTGGTTGAGATGAGTGTCAGGCCGCAACATACTTGGAGGGAGGAAAGAAGGCAGACACTGGAAGAATCGTGGGGCAGCATGGAAGGAACAGAGCCCTGGCCACTGGAGATTTTAAATGCAGAATGCCAGAATTCATTCTGATTTGAAGATTATGCAGGGAGTGGTGAAAGTAACTTAGAGCATCCTGGGGTAGACGGAGATATTTTTATACTTTCAAAATTAGTGTGAATAGAAAGCTCCCCTTTGTAACGTGCTCCAATGATACTAGGAAATATAAAGGTGATTGCTTCCATATTTAATGAGAAAATGGCAGGAAGAAAGAATATATAAGTCTGTAAGTTGAATAGAGAGAGTACTGAACTCGGAATCTGAAAATTTGAGTTCAAAGCTGGTTTTATGCAGCTTTCTAGTTATGCATACTGGATCTTAGATGTAAAATTCGATAAAGCACTGGCCTTTTCTACCTAATTGGAAATTATAAGGATTTATAAGAATGACACAAGCATTTACAAACTGTAAAAAAAAAAGAACATAAGCTTTACCATCAACTTGAAACAACTAAGGAGAGGCTGGGGAGAAGCTCAGTGGTCTACACACCTGGCTGCCAAGCATAAGGACCTAGGTTCAAACCCCAGTACCATATGCCATGCCGGCCAGGACATATCACATGCCATGCTGGCCAGGACGCCAACCTGGCCACCAAAACTATAATCCCACCACTGGGTAGGCTGAGATAGGAAGAGCACTATGAGTCCCAGCTGCATAGCAAGACCCTGTACCAAATTAAATAAATAAAAGGAGAAACAGTTAAAACAGACCTGTGGAGGACCACTGGGACAGCACTCCTTAAAAGCAGACCATTAAAAATAAAAATAAAAATAAAAAGATGACCATTTGTCTCCATTTTACCTAAACCAAGCCCTAATTCCATGCATTGGTACGTACAGATCTGGCTAGGATAATACTTTACCCCTTCAACCGGCTTTGTGATACTGATGTGTAGCCTTTGAAGCAATGGCCAGGTCAGGGGTGCCCACCTACAGCTCCACAGTGCTACATGTGAGCAAGGCCAAGTGAGACACTACACTGTGGGCTGGACCTGAGGTTTAAGAAAGAACCCCTGCCATCTCCAGGCATGAAGGCCACACAGCACAGCTCAAGCAGGGGACAAAAGCATAAGACATTGCCTCATGTTACACAGATTCCTCCAAACTTGGAGATCTGCATACCTCTTTCAGCACAGTGCAGCGGTGCTGTTATGCCTCCTACCTAGACCAGCTCACAGAATTCAGGAACTGCCTGCTATTCTCCCAATCACTCAACTTCAAGCCACTCCCCTTCACAAATTAATAAAACCCAGGTTCAGCCCAGGGTCTGACCTCTGTTCTGCTTAGCCATTATTCTGGCTGGACTTAGGATCTCTTGGTTCCCCACCACTATAGATACATTGTATCTTTACTCTCACCATGAGTTGCACTGGAAGTGCTAGACTGGAATTGGAATATTCCAATACCTTTTCTCTGAGATTACAAATGTGGACTCCTCTGGACCATGACAAGGCCACAGATGGCTCTTTATAAAGACCATTCAAAAATTGGCTTGAGCCAAGACAGTAATTAACAAAGAAAATTATGAGATGCCATCAATAAATCAGAAAACAAGATTTTTTTAAAAAAATCTACAGGTGGCTAAGAAATTGACAAAAATCTACTTCCCAACAAAACAGGCTCTTTAGCACTCCTCTTATTCCAACAGTACTAAGAAGCCCTGTAGGCAGTTGTGGAAAAATAAAACGTACCTCAGAGATGATTATACACAGACAGAGACACACCATAGAACATATATCCAAAGAGTGATTCTTTTTTTTTTTCACTCCTAGAAATTGAACTGTGGTCCCTTACAGTGATACGCATTCCCACCCCAAGCTCCCTTTTTCTTCCTTTTTTCTGGAGACAGGATCTTGCTAATTCACTAAACTGCCCAAGCAGGGCTTGAATCTGTGATCCTCCAGCCTCTGCCTCCTCAAAATACTAGGATTATACATGTGCACCACCATGTCCTGTTTTAGAGTTTTCTTTAAAAAGTATGGTTCACTTATCTTTTAATCTAGGACAATGTGGAAATGGTTTTCCTTATCAAATTATAAAACAAAATCACAAAGTCTACAGAAAACAGTAAAGAAATCTTTATACTAATTGTGAGGCAGGAGAGACCTTGTCATTCCCCAAGAGGTACGTTTTATTTTTCCACAACTGCCTATAAGGCCTTGCGGCCAGCCTAGCAATATTAGAAGCCCAGGGCTTCTTTGTGATACATATAGGCTGCATGAACTTATCCCACATGACTCTACATTGTAGCCTCCCTGGACAATGCCACCTCTCTGCAGTCAATTAGGTCCTCAATTAAGGTCCACAAGAGGCCACTCCCCTCCTTGATACTGTGCATGCCTATGCCGACCTGTTTTCCTATATAAAGCAACCTTCCTATATTCTTGGTATATGCACTGTTTCCCCTTATCCTGTACTGTAAGTCCTAATAACTATCCTTCTAGTTGGCATATTTTGTCTGTTCATGATTTGCATCTTGAGTAGAACATGCTGAGCTAATAAACTAAGAGCCGGTAACACCAAAGGCCACTGATGCCCAAAGCAGCCAAACTTGTAACACTGAAGACAGCTAGCAGCAGAAAACAGCAAATAGCAACAAAAAATTGCCAGATGCCACCATCTCTGATAGCCAGAAGAATTCTCTAGGTCTGCCACTAGCTGCTGGCTCTTAAAAAAGTGAGGTGGGCCATTAACCCTATGAGCTGATAGTTCCTGCCATGAAAAACTCACAACTACTAACACAAAAACTTACTTTGCTGATTCATGCTTTCTATTTGAATTAATAAGTAAGAATCTTCAGCCAACTGGCAACATTTTAGAAGCCTATAAGGGATCTTTTCCGAAAAAGAGGGTGGACAATGGCAAGAAAAATTAAAAATGGTTTAAGAACTGGCCTGTTTGATTTCTGTCTTACAAGTAAACAAACTCCACACCAGCCAGTTGCAATGGCCTCCCTGATGTAACATCCTCAAATACATTTTTTACTTATTCACCTGGTCTTACTAATATGTTAGCTTATTATGGGAGAAAGATGAAATAATTCTGTTTCAATTTCCCTAGTAAATGACCATCTTATGCCTCCTGCGCCTGTATGTACTGCTTATTGATTTGTTGGTTTGTTTTGAAGATCTGGGAATTGAAACCAGGACCTTCACACCAAGCTACATCTCCACGATTTTTTGTTATTGCAGTTTAATTTAAGATAGGTTCTCAGTAACTTGCCAGGCTGATTTCAAACTTTGATTCTCTGCCTCAAGCCTCCTGTGTGTACCTTTTTACTGCAACAGAAGAATACGGTACTTCAGCCAATCACAACAGCATATGCTTGTATCTAAGCATTTGGAAGACTGAGGCTGGGCTGTGACTTTTAGGCCAACCTTGGCTTCACAGTGAATTTAATCCTTGCCTAGGCTTTATGGCAAGTTCAAAGTAAGCCTAGGCTATATATAGTAGGACACTGTATCAAGAAACAACACGGGAGGGAAAAAATTTTTAAGGACTGGGGATGTAGCTCAGTGGTACAGTACTTGCCTAACACATGAAGTCCTGCAGCCAATTCTCAGGATGAGGGAATTGTTTTTTCAATATTTCAGGCTATGAAAGGGTATTATAGAATTAACCGAGACAATGTGACATAGCATGCAGATGTGTTATAGAAAACATTTTCTTTTTGCTAAAGCTGGAATCAAACCCAACGTTAACTTTTAATAAGCAGAACACTTAGAACTAAGAACCAGCAATGCAAGGGAAAATAAAGAACCTATCTATCTTCCTTTCACAGTTACGAGGATCTAATGAGACTCCATTGGAAAGTTTTTCTATGCAATGTACTAGTGTGAGCTGTGATTATTACAAGCTCATGAACAAACTGTGTAAATCTCAGGTCTCACATAGAATGAGGAGATCCTGATAACTGAGCCTCAACTTATTTGTAAGTCTAAAGTTCTGGTGTAAATAGTGTCCTCTTGGCCTTGTACTTGCATCTAATCTACCTCCTCTGGAAGTGTAACTTTTTCTATGGATCCTAGGTCTCCATGTTTTTTCTCTTCGTGAAAAGAGTAGGACACAGCCAACTCTCTTCATTCTTCTCTCATGGCCCTGACTGCCTGAAAGTTAAAGAAAATATATCTGTTTCTTCCAAATAGACTTTAAACCCTTTCTCACACTAATTTATATTTCATGCTCTCTACCTTCTATATCTTGTAGTGCTGATTGGTGGTTATGCACATAGACTCTACAGCCAAGCTAAGTTCAGATCTTGGCTCTGCTTTGTCACCTTTAACCTCGAATGGTTTACTTAATCCTTTTATCCTTTGGCTTCTTATCAATAAAAGGCCTAACAACAACATACCCACTACACAAAACTGTAGCAACATCAATACTAAAAACACTGTTAAGACATAGCAAATATTATGACTTTCCTTTTCTAATATTGCTTCTCTAGAAGTATAGTATAGGCTGAGATAAAACAATGCAATATTTATCTCTTTTCCTTAGCTAAAAATATCTTATTATTAAACTAGTACCAAAAGCTCTTCCACATCACTGTAGGAAATATACACTCTTTATCACCTGCTACCTGTTCAAATCTTCTAGTGCAGCATTTCCCAAAATGTATTGCTTAGATCACTAGTCCCACTGAATGTTAGGGGTAGGAGGTTCAGTAGAAATAAACTTGGTAATGTTTAAACAAGTCTCTTTAAGTCTTTTACACATTAATATGTACTATGACAATCCGGAGAGGGTGAAGTATACATTGTTCCCCAAATTTATTTGACTCTAAAATGCTTTTGTCGAGGAACCACAATGTGAAATGTTGCTACTCAGTCTGTAGACAAACTTTAATACAAAATATTATATAATTTCAGTATCCTGTTAATCTGACTTAAACACAGGCTTGTTCTCAAATTCATACTGAGAAATTTCACTTAAGAAACTAGTGTTTCAAAGAGAAGAATTTTTTTCTTTCTTTACCAATATCGATTAGAAAATTTATCACGTCTATACCCTGTGCTCTGTATAACTACTATGAGGACAACAATATGCATTGTATCAATTATTGTGAATGTACTACTGCTTTGAAACTGTCATATTGTTATTTCTTATTAAAAGTAATAAAAAAATTTTTAAAAAAAGAAACTAGAAAGTGAGGGCCGGAGAGATAGCTCAGCGGTCTAAAGCACCTGCTTAAGTAACTGCAGGGACTGCGGTTCAATCCCCAGCACCACATGCTGCGCCAGCCCCACTCCCAGGACAGGCTAAGCTGACCATAATATAAATAAATAAAGTTTAAAAAAAAAAAAAAAACTTTAATAAAAAAATTTAAAAAAACTAGTAAGTGAACCACCAGCTATGGTTCATGCCTGCAATTCCAACTATGTGGAGGTAGGGGTGCTGTTGATACAAGAAGAGTACAAATTGGAGGCCAGCTTGAGCAACGTTAGTAAGACTCTGTCTCAAACTAAAAGTAATTGTTAAAAATTAAAAAGAAGTAAACCATTAACTCAATGTGAATATTCAACCACTGTGGAAATCTGTGTGGAGATTCTTCAAACCACAGGATATGAAGTCCGATTCCACCCAGCTATTCCCCTTCTGGATATCATCTCAGAAGAATTTAAAAACATCACATCAGGCCTCAGAACCTCATGCTTGCCAGACAGGTGTTGTGCCACTGAGCAGACCCCCAAGCCTCAATAACCAAGATATTAAAACAACCTAAATCTCTGTCAACAGTTAAGTGAATAAAGAAATTGGAATGTTATTTAATTCTTAAGAGAGGAGATCCTGGCTTGGTATGGTGGGACTCACCTGTAAATTCAGGACTTGAGAGGCTGAGGCAGGAGAATCATGAGTTTGAAGCCACCTAGGTTACATACATGTGACTGTCTCAAAAAAAAAAGGAAACAAAACAAAAAAATATCCTGCCATTTTACTACAACATGGAAGATATTATGTTAAGTGAAATAAGCAAGGCACAGCAAAGAAAAACACCATTTAGTGTGGTGGTGCACATCTCTAATCTCAGCACTCTGGGAGGCTGAGGCAAAAAGATCACAAGTTTGAACCAAACTTGAGCAATTTGGCAAGACTGTTTCAAAATAAAAACTTATGGAGTTAGGAATGTAGCTCGTGTAGCCCTAGATTCAATTCCAAGTACTAAAGAAGAAGGAAAGGGGAGAATACTACCTAATTTCTTCTTTATGTAAAAACAGAAGAAAGGAGAAGAGTTGCATTTTAAAAAAAAAGTGCAAGTTTTAGATAAATGCGGAGACCTAAACTACAGCATGAAGACGTTAGTTAATATCATTATGCAAGCACTTATTCTACTGAGCTATCCCCTTGGCCCAATTTTTAGGTACTCTTACCACAAAAAAATGGGGGCAATGACAGGTTATGTTAAATTATTAACCTGTAGAAATCATGTTCTACATGCTTTATAGAACAAATAAACATGAAATGAAAAATAAGGGCTGAAGCGTGTTATGCCAAGTTCAATCGCCAGTACCACAAATAATAATAATAATAATAAATGAGATAGAAAATATATGTGGACTATATAAGTCACTGTCCTGTGGCTGTTTTATGGGGCTCTCTCTGTTGCTAATAAACTCAAGTGTTCCAAATTAGGCAGGTAATAGTGTCAAAAGATGATTTTACTTTAAAACTAACCCAGACTTTTATCAATTCCATTCACAACCACTACTCAGCATCTGGAAAAATCAATTCAACACCACTAGAATCCAGGTGTAGCATACAGGCTTGTAATCCCAAGGCTGAGGCAGGAGGATCACAAGCTCCACCTGAAGCTGAGCTACTTAGCAAGACCCTAACTTAAAATAAAAAGGGTTAGACATTTAAGTGTGAAGATTGTGAGTTCAATCCTCAGTACACACGCACGCACGCACGCATGCACACACACAGAGTGAGAGGAACACTACTAGAATACAAGCAACTAAATCTCAAAGAACTTTTTCCTCCTAGGGATCAAACACAGGGTTTCACACATGCATTCTACTGTTGAGCTACATCCTCAGCCCCGTCCTAAGGATGCAGGGCAGCATCCTGTCTGGGAAAGAGCCTAGCCTCCCTAGGTAAACCGTGTTACCTTGTAGGATGGAAATATTTTTAGGTTTCTTGGAACTACTAATATCTGATAGGAGAATACTAATTCAGAGCTTTAAATTTTGTTTCATTTTAAGATTTTCTTCCTCATGAATTATGACATTACTAGTCACAGTAACTACCATAACATGGGTGTCAGTATGTATAGTTGCATACTGTTTAAAATAGCATACAACATCTATGTCCACACACAAATTCTCAAAAATGATAGCATTCTTACAATTTCAGATACCATTTGTGAAACTATGTATTTATTTCAGAGCACAGGTGTTATGAGTCAATACAATGTCTTCAGTAAATACAAAAGATTCCATCAATGACAAAACTCAACTAGGCTAGAAATTGCATTTAAATCAATTTCACTGGCACATAATTACTTGTATCAGTGTAATATCAGCAGATAATACATCCAATTTCAAGCTGTAAGAACCTATCAACCACAAGCATTAAGTGCCCTTCCATAGGGATCACTGGAAAGACTACAGAGTATTTTTTAACTGAAAGAACAAAATCGAGAAATTGAAAAGCGTGACAATGCATTCCATTAAGCAGACTGTAGAGGAAAAAAAAAAAAAAAACAGGAACTTTCATACATTACTAGTGGAAATGCAACTGGTACCACTTATGTGAAGGAAAACTGGAATTACCTAGCAACTAGATGTACACTTATTTTTTTACTCTTCAATCCTATTGCTAGGAATCTCCCTTGAAGATAACTCTCTAACAATACAAGAAAATCATCCAACATAACAAGACCCTATCTCAAAATAAAATTTTTGTGAAGGTCTGGGATATACCTCAGTTTAGAGGGCTGGCCTAGCAAAGCAAGGCACTGGGTTCAATCCTTGATGCTGGGAAAAAAAGAAGAAAGAAAAATCCTCCATGCTGGAGACCCAGGTGTTATATTAGATTACAAAGTATTGCCCTGCCAGCCCAACCCACAGGGGCACAATGAGCCTTCAATGAGACTGGGCGGTGGCCCACACCTACAATCCTAATGCTTGGGAGGCTGAAAACAAGAGGATAACTACTGGATCTCATCTGCATGGTTGAAACTCTGTAAACACTGTACTAAATACATTTAAAAAAAAAAAAAGTATCAGTACAAAGTCAAACTCTTTAATATATAGAGAAGTATACAGTTGTTATTTGGTTGTGTGCTGCTCCCCTTCCCTGGAAAATAATAAAACCACTGCTGTCAAGTTCCTTTTATAGGGCTAGGGATATAGCTTAGCAGGCAACAGTATTTGCCTGGCAAGCACAAGGTCGTGAGCTCAATTCACAGTACCCTCCCCCAAAAAAGTCCTAGAACTTAAGTACATTTTATAAAATGCTGAATCGTTTGCTTCCCCACACATATATCCACTTTATATCATCTCTAAATTATTTTCAATGACTAATGCAATGTAAATGCTATGTTAATAGTTATCATACTATATTGTTTCGGGAATGATAACAAGGAAAAAAGTCTATGCATGTTAATACATATGTAACTGTTTCCAATATTTCTGAAAACACACATATTTACCTCCTATGTGAGCAAGGCCAATCATATACAGTTCCTAGCTCTGTCATTTGAAGGCTTAGGAGCAATGACACAAACAATATAAAGTAGTGCTGGATGATAACCTACAGGATAACGCATATACCCATGAGGACATGCTGATATAAATAAATGAAGATGTCTCTCCCCTCTAGAATAATTCCAGTTAACAAATGCCAGGAATAAGAGAAATTCAAAATCACTGTCCAAACACCACAGTTACAATGGTTACAGATAAAATTCACAAGTGAACATTAACATCAGCAAGAGGGCTAGAGACATGGCTCAGTAACAGATTACTTGCCTAGCACTCTATTAAAAATGAAGAAATAAAATCAATGAGACAGAGGCTCAGGAGAAACAGTACACTTACAGTTTCAAATCATCTTCTCCAAAACATTCGTCGATTATGAAAGAAGGTTACCTAGAAGAACCTGGGAGAAGCCTTAACAAAGTAATCAAGGATAAAATATCACTAGCTGGGGCATGGTGACACACACCCGTAACCCCAGGCCTTGGGGAGCTGCAGCAGGAGGACTGAGGCCTCCACAAGCTCAAGGCCAGCAAGGGCTACAAAGTGAGATCAAGGCCAGCCTGGACTATATAGTGAGACCTTACCTCAAAAACTAAAAAATAATAAATATCTCTAGCAATAAGACATTAATACCACGTTTCATCTTCATAGTGTACTGCAAATACTTCTCTTTTTTAGTTCACTTGGAAAATATGCACAATCCCAAACTAATCATAAGAAAAGCATTAAACAAATCCAAAATGAGAGAAATTCTATGAAATAATTCGTCAGGACACATAAAAAGTAGCCACATCATGAAAAGCCAAAGTAAAACTGAGAACTGTCAGAGGGTGGAAAAGCTAAGACACAAATGCAATATGAGATTTTTTTTTTTTTTTTTTTAAACTGGGAATCAAACTCGGGACCTTACTTTCCAGGCAGGTGCTGTGCCATGGAGCTATCTCCCCAGCCCCCGAAATATGAGATTCTTGATAGATCCTGGTACATAGTAAAAGCATTAGGGAGGAAACTGGTGAAATTCAAATAAAACCTATAGTTTACAGTATCATGCCAACAATAATTGCCTGGATTTGATAATTGTACTACAGTTACATAAATTGTTGACATTAGGGAATACCGAGCGATTGGTATAAAAAAACACTATACTATCTTTGCCTTGGGGGGTGGGGTATTTTTTGGCAACACTGGGCATGGAACCTAAGGCCTTCACACTGCTACATCTAGAACCAGAGTTGCTTTTTTTTGAGACAGTCTAGCTAAGTCACTAAATTGCGCAGAGTGGATTCCATGACTGGTGATCCTCTAGCCTCTGCCTCTCAGAACGCTGGGATTACAGAAATGTGTCCCATACCCAGTTTTTTCCAAATTTTCTGTAACTCTAATATTATTTAGGAAAAAAAAACTAAAACTAGATAAAATGAATCATTGAATTCACTTGTTATATTTATTTGCTCAGGGATCTTATCTGGAATGTAATATTCCCATTAATCTATTTTTCATTTTATTAATACTCTGAGTTAGCAGTACATACTGTTGATACTTGTACATGTGCAGAACATATTTAAATTATTTTTATTTTCCCTTCCCCTCCTTTCCCTTCTCCAACATTCCCACTAATTTAGAGGGCCAAGTAAACACAACAGAACACACTATAAAAATAAAACTCAGATCTAGCATCTAATAAATGTTACCTATCTTATGCTCCCTTACCATACTTTTTTCAGTTTTCAAATTTCTTTTTAATAACTTGGACATTTTCCACTTCAGGACAATCTGCAGAATGTGACTAGATACAGCACTGGTGAATGTTTCAGAGCTTTCAATGGTAACAAGCAATGTGCTGCTGCACACATGCTATAGGTTTGCCACTACCAGCCTAGAACAATAGACTTTATGTAGTAAGCCTCAGTTTTATTAATAATAAAGATACGTTAGAGCTAGGGGTGTAGTAAGTGGTAGAGTAGTGGCATAGCATAGGCCAGGTCCTGGGTTCAGTCCCCAGCACTGAAAAAAAAGTTATCTTCAACAAAGTGTATTATTTATAAAGTTGTCCAACTACAGAATTCAACTTTCATTTCACTAGCCTGCTTTTATCCTAACACAAGCTTCTCCCTACTATCCAAACCACAATGTCATCATTATTGTCATCTTAAGTTTTCAAAATCTGGAGCGGCAGGGTTGGACACTGAACCACTGACCAGCCACATGTTAGGGAAGTACAGTTCACTGTTCAACTACATCCTAGGTCCCAAACACTAAACTTTAAAAGATCAGCTATTCAATATATCCAGTACCTTTTTGTTTTCTATTTAAAATACTAAGGAATAATTCAGTCTTACTTGTTTGGGAAAACGCTTGAGACATCAAGATTGTATTACTATTTATTATATACATCTTCTACTAACCAATATACATGCCAGTCAGTAATGCATTCTCCAAAATCCCTTTAAATCAAATGGGATTTTCAGGAAATGTTCATATGAATAAGCAGATTAAGCGATGCATTCATATTTGCTTTGCCCCCATGCACCACTAGAATGTCTGCATCTGGAGTGGAATACATGACCAGCAAATGAATGGATAGTGGTCACATGTAAACAGCATGACTAGAAATTTAAGAAGCCAAATGATAAAATCCTTAAGGAAAGCAAAATTCATAAAAGTTTAGAATTACAAGCAGCCTAAATAGGCCACTTAATCCATTCCAACGGCAAACCCAGAGATGACCATCTATCCTATTTTTAAAAGCATCCACATTTCCAGTCTCCCTAGGTATCTCATTCTACCATACAATCTGTCATGTGATTTAGTGGTAATATTATGACTTACTGTTCTTTGCCCTGTCTAGGCTGTCTTTTCTCAATACAGTATATTTTAACTCACTTCCACAATAAACAAATACACACTGGTACAGAATATATGTGTATATATATACATACATACATAACACACCTAGGACATTTGTGTTTGCTTGTATACACAGGAGTTATGGAAATATATCTAATCAAAGCACAACCCTATCCTGCTCTAATCACAGAAAAACCACTGTGAATGTCACATAATTTTGGTCTAAAAATAAACCATGAAAATCAACTTTTTAAAATCCGACCAAGAGTTTTGTCTCATTGTGATTATAGTTTCTTTACTTTCCACAAATGCTGCCCCTATAATGAACACAAGTAGAACTGTAAAAATAGACTCCAAAAAGACTAAATATGTAGACTTCCAAATAGAAAAATTTTAACGTTGGATGTTTCAAACCATCTGGCGAACAATTTTGGAAGAAAGCCCAACGAAAGAGAAAGTGATGACAAAGGACAGAGATAATGAATAAATAACCAGTTTTAATCAAACACGCCAAAGAAATGATTCAAATAAAACAGAACAGTTTGGGAACATACTGTATATAGAACGGGGAAGTCCCAGGAAAGAATGACCCAAGAACTATTTGGTGGGGGAGGGGAGAATGCCTGTTAGGAAATTCATCGATTTATGATTCCTGTTATTTGATTATACATACCTTCAAAGTATTACACTTTTTTTAAACTCAGGCATGTTCTGTCCGTATTTCACAGCTCTTTCGGACAGATAGCATGTCTTTTACATAACCTCCTGGGAGAGGTGGCACCAGCTCCCAGCCTGCCACCCATCAGCATATTCTCTGGGACAGCTCCTGTCATCAACATCATCTCACCCTGGGGACTACACATAGAGCCTCGTCTCCGATCCCGATAGCTAAGGCGTTACAAATGGCTATTGTATCGGCGGGGAAATTTGGAGAAAGCCTGACCACAAGACGACCTGCCCGCCCCCTCAAAGGCAGAGGCATCCTAACCTCCACCCCTCCAAAATCGGCCGAAGACGGAGGGAGCGCTCTGGGTCGCAGCTGTTCCCAGGTCCAAGAGTCGGGCCGCTGCCCTCCAGCCCCAGCTGAGCCCTGCGCGGGGGAGGGGCGCTCGTTACTGATAAAGGGGTGGGAAGGTCAGAGATACGACCCTAGGGGTCGTGGGACAGGTACTGCACACCGCTGGAGGGGCGGGTCCCTCGGCCCCATCCGGGGGTCGGCTCGGTGCAGAGCCGAAGAAGCAGGGAGCCTTCCGGGGTCCCCGAGCCAAGAGGGTTCCCTCAGGCTCCGCCCGCCGCCTACCCAGGACCCCGGCAGCCCTACTCCGAGGCGGCCCCCGGAACGGCCCCAGGCGGCCTCTCCCAGCCAGCAGAACACCTACACAGGCGTCCCAGAAGGCAAACGAGGAGGCGTTACCGTGCGCAGCAATGGAGTGCAGGGGTGGGGCGCGACTCCGACGACCCGAGCCCGGCTCGGCAGCGACAGTGGTGGCCGCGTCCTTTATTTTGGGGGCAGCGGCGGCGACTTGTCAAAGGGAAAGACGTAAGAGGCGGCAGCCGCGACAGCAAGCGAATCTCGCGGGATTTGGGTGGAACTCTCGCGCGGTCCGGCGCCTTCGCCCCGCCCCCAGACTGCGCTCTGGCGGGGGAGGAGAGTGGGGGTTGAGGGTGGAGTGCAGAGGGAACGGGAGAGAGGTTGGGGGCCGAGGGGTCGAGGGAAGGGGCGGAAGGGGGTTGGGGGAGGGCCTGGGGGCGGGGAAAGCCTGCCTGGCTTGTGGGCACCCGGCCCGCGGCTCAGTCCTAGCGGAGCCGGGGCTGCCCGTCGGCACGCGCGCGATGCGGGCTCTGCGGACGCAGCACAATCGGGGGCGTCTCACAAAGGGCGGGAGTGGGGCGGGTGGCGAGCGCGCCCCTCTTTCCTCGTGGTCCACAGAAGAAGCCCGGCGTCTGGAAGCTGCGGGACTGAGGGACGCTGGAACCGCCGGCGGTGGAGCCGGGCGGCCACACCCCTTTATCTGGACCGCGCTCGGGTCTCCGTGCTCTTTATCGCGCCTCGCAGCTGGGCCTCTTCCCGGGCGCCCAAGCTCAGACCCGGGCGCGCGCTGCGGGAACCCAGAGCCTGGGCTCGGCAGGGACGGGCTGAAGTAAATGCCCTGTGTTGACCTACAGCCGTGGTCGTGACCCCGAGCTGTATAGCGAAGCCCCGTGAGGGGAATGACACTGCCGCGTGGCCGTTGTATCCGCAACGCCCATGGTGGGTACAAGTGAAACTCGTAATTGTTGAATGACTCCTACACCTGTTTTCCCTCCAGAGCTTGTACCTTTCCAGCTGCTTTTGTCGGAATATTCTGAGCATCAGATCCTGTGTAACTAACTGATACAGAGGAATAGGGACAAAATACGGAACAGGCCTTTACCTTCCAGGGACCAAAGAGGAAGGCGCAAGTAATAGATTACACAAAACTGTATGTGTCCTGAATGTAAAAAAAAAAAACTACGGTGAGGCAGTGAAATTGAATATATATGTACAGTGTATGGAGCGTTTTAATCCAAGTCAAGAAATAATGTCCTTCGTTGTCAGACACTGGTGAAAATTTTGAAATCTCACCAAGTGAATGACGATGGCCAAGTTGTTTAACCTCTCTGAACCTTAGTTTCTTATCTGCCAATTTACAATGTTAGTTCTTACTACACTGTTCCTCTGAGGAGTAAAATACATATGCAGGTCCCGACACTCACTGAGTATTCAGCAAGGCCAGATGACACATTACCTGTAATCTTAGCGCTCTGGGAGGCTGAGGCAAGAGAGCAAGTTCAAACCCAGCCAGGGCAACTTTACAACTTAAGGAGATAATGCTTCCAACAAAAAATAAAATAATAAAAGTCTAGACAAACAGCTCAGTGCAAAGGCTCTGGATTCAATCCCCAGGACTACAAAAGAAAAAAAAAAAAAAAAATCATTGAATGGTAGGCCTTGTCATTGTGGTACACTCCCATAATCCCAGCTGCTCAGATGGTTGAGGCAGGATTAAGCTAGTGAGTCAAGACCAGCCTAGGTAACATAAGGAGACCCCCATCTCATTACAAAAAACAAAAGGTTTATCTTAGGTGTTCTAATTATGAGATGTGTATCTGATTCTAGAAAACCAGATGTGAGAGAGCTGGCATAGATGAGATAATATCATTGTTGATGGTGTTTTTATGATCTGGGTGGTGTGTGTGTGTGTAGCTAATGCAAGACTACCAAGCAAGCCCTCTTGTCTTTTTTTTTTTTTTTTACTGTACTGAGAATTCCACTCAGGGTCTTAGGCATGTTAAGCATTGTTTCTAAACTAAACTACATCCCTAAATCCTTGTCCTCCTCACTTTGACTTCTTGATGATGTCATCTGTGTCACTCACAAACATTCATGACATTGTTTCTCTTGAATGTCTAAAACTGCACTGTACTCCTTTTGTTCATTCTCTTTCTCTTGAAGGCAGGGCCAGGCGTGGTGGCACACACCTGTAATCCCAGCACTGGGGAGGCTGAGGCAAGAGGATTGGTGTGAGTTTGAGACCAGCCTGGGCTACAAAAGTGAGCTCAAGGCCAGCCTGAATGGCATAGTGAGACCCTGTCTCAAAAAGACAAAAAAAAAAAAAAAAAAAAAAAAAAAAAAAAAAAAAAAAAAAAAAAAAAAAAAAAAAAAAAAAGGGGGCACAGAGCTTTAAAGATTCTCTCCTTGTCAGGGCCAGGGAGATAGCTCTGTGGCACGAGTGCCTGCCCGGCAAGTGCAAAGTCATGAGTTTGAACCCCGGTCCCACCAAAAAAAAAAAAAAGATTCTCTCCTTGTCTCTCACTAACTTCCACCATTAGGGCTGTGTTTGAAGGAGAAACAAATACAATTTGAGTCCAACTGCATATAATTATTAAATACAGTTAGTGTCAGCAAGTAAGCTCAGCTACTCCCTACCTTGGCACTCTTTCACACTTCAGTCAACATCTGCTGGAGCCTTCTAGTTAGTGTTCTTTCTCCCAAGTCTCAGTCTCCATTTTATCTGGAGCACCCTTTAGAGGAAGAATTAGAGATAGAAGTGGAGGAAAAATGTCAAAACCAAAGCCTAGGCATCACAGGCCTTTTTCCTGACCATCCTCCGAGCAACACAACCTGGCCACACCAAAGCCATATCTTCCTCCCTTCATACAGGGCAGTCACTTCCATCTCACACCGTCCCTGGATGGGGTCTGAAAAGGAGATAGATATCTCAACCCATGCTCCCCTATTAGCCACAGAACCGATTTTTGACTCCCATGGGATTGCAGCTCTCATGAGTGAGAGGCAAGGGCGGATTTATTAAGCAGAATCAAAGTACCCACTTAGGAGTATGGGCACTCGTAGGTAAAACACGCCAGTATGATCTAGGATTGGAGGCAGGCACTTTTATAGTTGCAGAGGCATCCTGAAAACATGATTAGGGTGTGTACCTGATACCAAGTCACCCTTTCCTGGCTTCAATTAAAATATGACCCATTTGCATGTATTTGAAGTTTGGAGATATGGTGCTTCATTTAGTGCTGTTTCCTTGGAGGTAGAAATCTGTGGGATTTTCTGCTGTGGAAGAGAAGCACAGGCCCAACATATGCAATGAATTTGAAAGACTCAGGAATTAGGAGTGAAAGACTCAGGAGGCAAAAAACAGACCTAGGGCTGAAAACAGCATTGTAGTCTTGGGTAACTGATTGTATCTTAAAACTGCAGCTTTCCTAAATGTACAATTGCAAAATGACAACTCCTTGTCCCCTTGCTACCTACCTACTTTTATTTCTTCTGCCCTATGTCAATGCCACATTTTGAAGTCCCACATCCAGGCAGAGGAACTAGTTATGCCACAAAATATTTTTTCTTCTTTCGCCTACATACAGGAAATGCATAGCTCCTAAGTAAAAAGTATTACTATGTTGGAAATGAAAAAATGAAACAGGGAAGTCTGGAGGTCTAGCCTGGAGCAGTCACAAGGACTCAAGGATTAAGTTTGTTCTGGCCTTGTCATTGACTGAGGAGACAAAACCTCAAAACCAAAAAGAGCCACAGAGCAGGACTTCACAAACAAGGGTCCTGGTGTCTCCTGAAATTGCACCCTCTGGGCCCTCAAGTTCCTCAGCATTTAGCCTTGTCTCACACCTTCAAATGGGAGTGACAAATGCATTTCCTGCTTGCCCCAAGAGGATGAAGAGAGTCAAAGAACAAAGTACTTTATAAGTATGAAGCACTTAGATAAATCTGAGCCCTGATTATTCATTCCCTGACAGATCTTTGTTGAATACCTGTCATCAGCCAGGTGCCATGCAAGACAGCAAAATATACTACTGAAGACTTCAGTGTCAATCCCTCAAGGTGCAGATAATCTAATGGGGGAAATAGGAAAACATACTTATAATACTATGACAGGAAAGTACAAGTGATAAGGGTACAGAGGAGGGAGCAAGCTAGAAGAAAGGTAAAGAGAGCTGAAAGGCTTTTGGATGAAGTCTGGAAGAGTAATACATAATGAAGATCCAGCCCAGCTCATGAAGAGTGATTCCTAAATCAACTCCAAAATAACTTTAACAAATTGCTCTGCTTGGCCTGTGAATTCTGCTTTGTTCTAATAAAACGCATACCTCCTAAACCACTAGAAAAGCATCACTGATGTGGAGTCATTATATATACCCATTAGCTTTGAAGAAAGAGGGGATTAATGGAGGGAAAAATCAGTGATATCTTAATTAGAAACAGTTCGTTCTTAACAGCTTGCGTTTGAACACCGGAAGAGCAGCATGAATTCCACCTTCTTTGCTTGGTCCCCAATGGTTCAGTTCAGCCAGTCTTTTTCTTTTAAGTTTGTTAAAATATTTTTTAATTTTTTTATCACTTATTTATTTTTACTCATGTACTTATTTATTTATTTGGTACAGGGCCTCACTATGCAGTTCAGACTCATACTGATCCTCCTGTCTCAGCTTCCTCAACACTGGGAGTACAGGTATGTACCACCACACCCAATTTCAGTGGCCAAGCAGTACCAGAGATCAAACCCAGGTCCTTTTTGTGTGCCAGGCAGGCACTGAGACCACTGAGCTATCTCTCCAGCTCAGCCAGTCTTTCTGATCAGAGCTCAAGAAGCATTTCCAAAGCATAACAGTACGTGTAATACCTTTTCTTAAAATTTACAGTTTATTTATACCCTGCTTATTTATGAAGAAGACTCCCTACACTCCTCCCTATGGTGGGACTTGTGCATGCTAGGGCAGATTATCAGAATCACATCCCCAGCCCAAGATAGCTAGTATCACCTGCTTGTCACTTTATTCCTTACAAAGAAACTCCAAGACAGTGTGCCAGTCATTTCTCACATTTATTGAATGAATACTATGTATAATATATAACGTTATAATCATAGGCTAGACAGAGGATGTCTATGCCCACTGTGGGGGGAGGATCCTTAAAACTAAAGATAGAGATAAATAGCCATAAAAAGAGAGCTAAATAATCAGTCCCTATAGTAAATTCTATCTCTCTATGTTTGTTTTTGGTTACATAAACAAAATTGTAAACTTAGGTGCCCCAGTTCTGAAACTTGGT
The DNA here is from genome assembly GCA_004027915.1 of Capromys pilorides. Lineage (NCBI taxonomy): Eukaryota > Metazoa > Chordata > Mammalia > Rodentia > Capromyidae > Capromys > Capromys pilorides. Next base: position 19,616 of record PVKN010008214.1, read on the forward strand.
CTGCTCTAGCTCCTCTGAGAAGCAGGCTATCAAGGAAGGGCAGGTTGTTTACTCTAACTTGATATTTCTAGATCTATGATAGGTAATTTCATAGCTTCTTGTGAGGGCATCATCCTTTAAACAGAGTGCCACCACTTTAGTTTTCTTTCCATACAAGAAAACTTTGAAATTGACCAAACCCATAAGCTGATTAAAGTTCAGAAGATAGGTGCTGGAGATATAGCTCAGCAGCACAAGTGCAAGGTCCCGAGTTTGATTCCTGATACCACCACCATCACCACCACCACCACCACCACCACCGCCAAAAAAAAATGAGAAGATAGATTTGCACATGAATAGCCATCAATACCAAACAATATAATATGAATGAAAATAAGGATGCATAAAAAATAAATATTCTCAGAATTTTAAGAAGAAAAGAGATTACTGGAAAAAAATTTCATCCAGGTGGCAGACAGGAAAGTTAACAGCTAAATATACGAAGTTACATATTCTGATAACAATGTATTCTCCAAACACCAAACTTCAAACTGAAAGTTGCCTAAGATTTCTGTTAAATATATCTACATGTAAAAGAATACACTCATTACCTCCTTTCTCACTAACAGATAACTAAAGCGCCAGAGATTTGAAGGGAAGCAAGAATACCTAGCTCTTTTGGAAATAGAGTTTCTACTTGCTAAATGCAAACTTTATCAGTATTCTCATTTAGAATCTGTATCCCAAATGAAATAGCACATATACCAAGACAAGTTACCATCTAAACAATTAAAAACTCCCTTTAATGACTGTTCCTTAAGCCTACCAGGCAGTAACCATTTTTAAATATACAGTTTTTACAGTAGTTTGTTTCATTGAGACATGTAATTATCTGGTGTGGACACATAAACATTTTCTAACTCCACATTAGGGAACAGAATATGATGTTGGGGAAGGAAACAAGTGGAACTGGGGGCCAAGGGAGCTGTGACCAAAGGAGGAGAAAGGGAAGAAAGAGGGAACTAACATTTGTAGAGTGCTGTGCATGCCAGGAACTGGGACAGCAGTGAGTAGACAAACAATAGAAGTTTGTTCTTTTCCTCCTTTTAAAGAAATTCCAGCAGGTTAAATGCATCAGTGATGGTTAATATGAGGGACTTTGAAGAGCGTAGCTGATTGTGGACACATGGGAATCAAGAACATTCTAGGCAGACGGAGCAGCATGCATGGAAATATGCCAGGATTAGCAGGTATTCCACGTTAGTTGTGGATTTGTGGGGCTCGGGCTAAGGCTTCTCATTGCAAGTGACAGAAGCCCAATCTGAACTTGGTTAGATAAAAAGCAAAGAGGAAATTTTGTTCAGGAAATCAAAAAAAAAAGTGCTGAACAACTGAAACTTTACATCTTACTACTTCTATCCCTAGAAAGGGACTGGCACTCTCTTGGTTTTTGTTTTTTTATCTGGCTTTGTTTTTTTGAGGCAGAGTATCACTCTGTGGTGCAAAGTGGTCTTGAGCTCACTACATAATCCAGGCTGGCCTCAAATTTGTAATCCTGGTGCCTCCGCCTCTAAAGCCCTCGTGTTAAAGCTGTGCCCTGCCACACTTAGCACCAAGACCATTTTGTTTTTGTGGTTGTCTTCGTTAGTTTTCTCATGGCTGAGACAAAATACTCGACATCCAAATTTAAAAAGGGATGGAGTTATTTAGCTTGTGGTTTGCAGAGGTTTCACTTCATAATTGGCTGGCTCCAAGGCAGGGTGCCATGGCAGACAGGCATAGCAGACAGGCATAGCAGAGGAGAAACAGTTCATGATGGGCAGAAGGCACCAAGCTATGAGCAAAAATAGTGGCTTCTTTCTGCCCCTTTTAGATTCTATTAATATTTTATACAGGCTACCAGGCTTAGGGTAGATGCCAAACCAATCAGTGGACTAATTTAGTCATCACATACCTTTAATCCCAGTATCACACATTCTAGATTCTGCCACCCCTCAAAAAGCCCCAGCTATGACTGCATGAGGCTTTGGAGGGATATCTAGACACAGCCATAACAGTGGTACTGGAGATTCAACCTATGGGTACACGACCACTGAGCTACATCCCACCGCTTTTTAATTCCGAAACAAGTTCTCACTAAATTGCACTGGCTGGCCTCAAACTTGTGAGCTTCCTGCCTCAGCCACCTGTGTAGTTAGGATTACATGACTGCATCACCATACCCAATGAAAAGGACTCTCTTCAAGTTTGAAAATTTCTGGGGGAAAATGCTGACCTGTGAGGCATTCCTCAGCACTCAGCCTTATGTCAATCTCACTGAGTCCAAAGAAGAGCAGGGCACACCACAGACCACAGTGTACAAGAACAAGTGGAAGACACCTCTGTGCTACGGAAATGGGTAAGGACTAAAGCTGAGCATCAGTACCAGAAACTCGACACCCAAGCTGGGGACAAATTGGCCTCCAATTATAGTGACCTTTACTAAACCGCCAGGTTAAGATGGGGCTGAAATTTTTATGGCATTGTTTGAATTGGTTAACGTTTTGTCCTTTCAATCAAGATGTTGTTGGGCTGGCCAAATAGCTCAGCAGATTAAAGCACCTGCAAGCAGGCACAGGGGCCAGGGTTTGATCCCTGGGCCCTGCTGTGCTGGCCCCACCCCCAGGGCCCACTAAGATTGCAATTGAGACTGGGCATGGTGACACATGCCTGTAATCCCAGCTCTTAGGAGGCTGTAAACAGGCAGATCTCTACAAGTCTGATCTAGTAGTGAGGCCCTGAACACCCTGTAGACCCTTCCCTAAAATAAAAAAAAATCAAGATGTTATCAAACATTGTAGGGTTTTTCACATTGTTTTAAGAGCTGTAGAATCTGGGATCCTTCTTCAACCTTCTAGCTAAGTGACTTCAGGGGAATATTTTAACTAGAGCCCCCCTTTCCCCACCTACAAATAATAGTAACCATGACAGCTGACTATTGAATCTTGTTTCTGGGATTGAATCAAGAATCTTGTTCAGGCTGTACAAGTACTGTACCACTGAGTTGTATCCCTAATCCCCTTAAGCATTTTTCAAACATTCCATTCAATTATCAAAACAAATCTATAAGGTTCTATAAAGATAGCTCCCCTCAGAGCCGGCGGTATAGCTCAGCAGACTAAGCACTTGCTTGGGTAAGCACAGGGGCCAGGGTTCAGTCCCTGGTACCACCCTTGGGCACGCAGAGCAGGGGATGGAGTCTGGACATGGTGGCACTTGCCTATAATCCCAGCACTAGGGAGGCAGAAAATAGGAGTATCACTATAAGTCTGGGCTATGTAGTGAGACCCTGCACCAAAAAAAAAAAAAAAAAAAACAGCTCCCCTTCTCTGAGATAATCCCATTCACAGGTAATTGTAAGGTAATCCCAGCATTCTGGATGCTGAGATAGAAGGATCACCAAGAGTTCCCAGCTAGCCTGGGCTTCATAGTGAATTCAAGGCCAACCTGAGCTACCTGGAGAATTCAAGGCAAGACATAGTCTTAAAAAAAAAAAAAAAAGAAAAGAAATTAAACAATCCATGTAAGTTGCATAGTCCCATTCCCTGGCCTACAGCCAGCATTCAACACATTCTTATTTTCCATTATCTGTTTCCCAGAAAAGGAAACTCTCTGTTTTGCATGATTACCATAGGCAGCCAAGGGAAAGCTGTAGGGAAAGCAACAGCAACAACAAATAAAAAGGAAGAACTCCCTGACTCTTATCTCTGGCATCAAAGAAGACAGCAGGGATTAAAGCAGACTAATAAGAAAAATACCCTGAGTAATAAACAGTAGGTAATGGAGAAATGTGACTGTGGAATATCAAAGGAATGAGAGTTGGCTACATTTCTTAATGTTTTTCCCATACAGGATAAAACTCCCTCCACATCCTCCAACCCCACAAAAAAAAAAAAAGGCTCTCTGTAAAACTAAAGGACCATTTGAAGATTTTTTTTCCTCTTTGACTTGAACACTACCAAAAACTTTGGGTTACTCAATCAATGACAGAAACTAACACAAAAACCTCTGTGCTAGACTAGGTATGATAGTGCACGCCTATAATCCCAGCACTGGCTATGAGTCTGAACTGCATAGCGAGTCCCTGTACCAAATACATTTAAAAAAAAAAAGAATCACTAGAAAAAAACATTGTCTTGAGCTCTATGCTAAGCCATTTATATATAGTATTAATATCTTTTGCTCCCTGAACTACCAAGAAAGTGGATATTTTCTCTACACTGTGTATATATATGGTAAGAGAGAACTCAGAAATAACTCTGTGCTGGTTATCAACTCAAAAGCAGCAACGGTGGGGATTCAATCACAGATCTGTCTCATTTCAAAGTCAAGAATACAAGGTTGGGCTCCATGGCACATACTGTAATCCCAGTACTCAGGAAACTGAGGCAGAAAGATCACCAAGCTTTTGAGGGCCATGGAAACCAAGGATTTAAGCGTTAAACAACAACGTGATTGCAAACAGAAAGATAGGAAACATGGCAGGAGCAAAACAATGCACTTACATGCAGGATGTATTAGATAATGGTCCTAAGAACCACCAAAATATTTTTCACCCCAAGGGTAGCAGTAGGTAACACTAAAATTATGCTTGGAATGCCTGTCATTCTTGTCTTTTAGATTTGGGCTGCTTCTAATGTAATTTCAGTTACTGCTATACTCTCAAGTAAATGATTGATTCACAAGAAAACAAAAAAGGATATTAAATGAGAGTAAGAGACTAGGAGAAATGCTGTAGGTTTGACCGGCTATAATTTTATATATACTTAGATTTCTAAATGTCTGTGTTAAAAATATGTAACTGCTTTTATCACATTGTATAGGGAATTATTAGAATATCAATGATTGATGGAAAATACCAATTCCAAGTGTAAGATGTTTAATATTCAGAAAGACAGTAATATTAAGCTCAAGTACCTATGTCATAGAATAATAGTATCATGAGGTTTCTTTTCTGGAGGGTTAAGAATGTAAGTTTATAGACCAAAAATTAGTGAAAAAGAAGGGCTACAAGGATTGCTAATATTTTGGCCCTAGCCCTTCAAGGTCTTGAGGACTCAGGACATAAAAGAACCTGTGATGTTATATCCTATAACTCAGTGGTTTCCCAAATTTTCTAGGAGAAAATGGGGAAGGAGATTATGGGACCACAGAGGAAAGGGATAGATGATGTATAGTGTACCTAAGGAGAGTCACCTAGAGAGGAAACATTCTCTTGGGCTTTCACAGAGAGCCAACTGATCAAGCAATGGCCGTAACTCATCCGGACGGCTGACACTGACAACAATTCTACAAAGTACTGTACATGGTTTCAAAGTAAATCCTGAGGGGATTTGACTGACCTTGGGAGATACAAAAGTTACATGTTTTGTTATACAGGTCTTGCCTTAACTTGCCCTTAACCACCCAGCAGAAAAGTTTAACCATGAGGCATAAAACGTGAAGCTAGATTAGTATGCTGAGCTATAAAATGCTTAAAGCAACAGCTTGCAGCATTGCCAGTTCTGCCAATAATCCATTGCGATTATGGAATACTGGACTATGTATACAACTACTTTCTCTTAGTCAATGAGAAGAAATTTTTTGTACCAACATTGATTAGAAAAACTATCATGTCTACACCCTGTGCTCTGTATAACTACTATGAGGACAATAATATGCATTGTATCAATTATTGGGAATGTACTACTAACATGTTTTTGAAAAAAAATAAAATAAAAAAACAAATTAAAAAATTTTAACAAGGCAGGATAAGAATATTCAATGTATCAATTATTATGAATGTACTACTAACGTGTTTTGAAACTATCGTATT
>PVKN010008215.1:0-10863 GCA_004027915.1 Capromys pilorides
TCCTGAGCAGCACCATTCATGTTGTCCTCTGAGGCAGTCAGGAACTAAAGAGTAGTTTTTGTTAAAAGCCACGACTCTTCACTTGGGCTTAAAGATGTCTACCAGATGAGCAACCGCAAAAGCAAGGTTGAGCTCCATTTAGTATCCTTTGTTACCCCAAACCTGCCTGAATCCCTTCTCAGCCCTCCATTCAGGGTTATCATCCAGGGAGTATCTCCCAAAAGTTAGCAAAACACAGCTGATGAGTTGTGAATTCATATAATCCCATCCCCTTCACGACTGAGGATGCTAAGATCAGAATAACTCAGCTAGTTTTCAGGACTCGCAGGGACCCTAATCATCTGCCTTTACAGTCTAGTTCCAGACCCTTTCTAGGAGCTTAGAAGTCTCCACATAGCCCTGGTCCCAACCCTGTGGTCACGTGGATTCCAGGAAAAGCAAAGCCTCACAGGATTGAAACCACCACAGAGAAAATAACTTGCGGGCACAGAACGGCCCTGAGGCCTCCGGAGCCAGGAGAACAGGGCTGAGAGGATGACCAGCAGGACCCTGGCTCCTCAGCTCATCCTTCAGAGCTGGCCTCCTGCTTCTGTGGGGACAGACAGTGGCCCTCTGGCTGCTCAAGCTGTAGCCCTTTCCTGCTTTCGCTTATTCTCCTTTGTCACCTCCTCAAGCTAAAGTCCCCTACCACTTCTCTTACTTTCCAATGACAGCTTTTCTCTGACAATCTGTTTTTGTTTTAATTTCCATCACCATGAAAAGCAAAGAGATCACTACCTTTGTCACTGTCATCCAAGCCTCCGTCCAACTCCTGCCGCGACCCCTGCCTCCTAGGGCAGCCAAAACCCGTCTGTTAAGCCTGCTACATGGTGTCACCTCTGCTCAAGTGCTCCCGAGCCATCCTTCCAACAGCCAGCAAGACCTGCAGGACAGGAACCCCGCCCGTCACTTGCTGTGATGCCCACCACACTCCCTACTATGGCCATGGTAAGCTCTTGGCTGGTGCCCATGGTCACCCACCTGTTCCCCAAGTGTGGGGCAAGCCACCTCCTTTGAACCTTCACAGTGCCGACCTCCCCTGATCTCCTCAGGGTTCACCCTCTCACTTCCCCTTTGCCCTGATGCCGCCCTGAATACGAAGCCTTCCTTGAACTTCCCATAAGTCCACACACCCTCCCTGCCACCTCTGCAACATCCCAGTGCTCCTCTGTGATTTTATTACCTGCCTCTGCCCACTAGAACAGCAGTTACCTGCGTGTGCCCCTGCCCTCGCTTCATACTGCAGACTGAGCTGAGTTCCTCTAGCCCAATTCATGTTTGTATTAGAGAACAGGGTGCATGAAAGCCACGTTCCTCTCTCAAAGCAGCCCTGCTAAAAGTAGCTGGATCTAAGAAAGCTGCCAGAGTGATCGCCAGGCAAGCTCTGGCCTCCCTGTGACCCACCTGCATGCCAAACGACAGCCCTGCAGCTGTTGACAATGGCCATGACAATCAACAGAAAGAACCATGAAAGGGGCGAAAAGCAGTGGCACTTAAATTCCCAGAAAAGCTACCTCTTCCCACAAAATACATGAACCCTCCCCTCCTTGATTAGGGGATTTGCTCTCCTCCTTCCTTTACCCTACATTTACCTCCTCTAAACCCCAGTGGGCCAAGAATTTTATTTTGAGTCCAACTCTGGTAGGCTAAGAATAAAAATCTTCTGCTAAGTTGGTGCTTGGTCTTGCTATTGGTTCCACCACTCCAAGAGGGAGAAGGACCTAGTTTGGAATCAGAAGCTGGTAGTAGGCAGTATTTTCTCCTTAGTTTTGTATACTGCTGCCATCTCCGAGCACAGAAAAGGGGGATAATAAATAGAAACTAATATTAACACTGGTCACACCAAGTGACTGCCACTCTTTTGGGGGCTGGGGACACACCCTCAACCCTGCAATCCGTCCTGCTTTTCCTGACCCAGCTTCTGGATACCCCACTCCCACCTGCTGCTGGCCACAGGCCAGGCCACCCTAGCCAAGGCCTAGGCCTAAGGAGCTGCTGCTTGCAAAGAAGGCTGGCTTGGAGGCGCTAAGCACTCTGCCAAGGGGTCACAAGTGGCAGCACCTCGGTGACCAGGGGGACAGAAGGGCAGGTCTGGCTTACACTCAGCATGCGAATAGAAGCTGGCAAGCAGATGAGACTCTGCTGGTGCCAAACACCGTCACTGCTGACCACACACACACACACACACACACACACACACACACACATTTTTAAGTCTCCTCTTTCAGGCACCACCTACAGGCCACGTGGCCATCACGCCCCAGTCTTTATTCAAAGGGCAGGTTCTGACTGCTCTAGCAGGAAGCTGGCTGGCACTGGGCTGGTCTCAGCAGTGTGAAAAGAAAATTACGTGCTGCCTGCCTGGGAATGTAAGGTATCAAACAGATTACTTTAGTAATTAAAATAATGAACAGAATCATCTGAGCTGGAAGATATCTGTTGTCTTTTACACTGAAGACCCTACAGAAGGGCTAACTCATGAGGAGGAGAGAGCCCTCCTGACGAGGCCGGTTCCTCAGGGCGGCACCAGGTGTGAGCTTGTGCCCACTTTGCACAAGCTCTTCGATGGCACTTCGAGTGTCCACACAAGGACTCGAAGGGCTCACGGTACAGAATGTGGCTCTAAAGATTGGAGATTCACTTACTTGGGCATTTAGCACCAATGGATGGACACTCCGGGCTTTCCTCAAAGAGACCTTGTTATTCTACTGCCTTTGCGAAGTGCTAATGGCAAAGTACGGGAGATTCGCGCATGCTGAGGCTGGTATTTACCCACGCGGGACAGCTGTGAAAAACTAAGTGGCAGGCACAGGCATGCAGGGGGGCGTGGCCTTTTCTGCCCAGCTTCTGAAAGCCGAGGCTGGTGCAGGAGCGCGGCTGAGGGGAGGTCACGTGGAGGAGCGCAGCGACACCTTCCGCCCAAGGGCTCTGAGTCTTCTCTACAGCCCTAACTTCCAGGAAATCTCCTTAGAGGCCGTTTTCCCTGAGAATTTGGCATCGCGAGAGCCAGAAAGTAGAACAGGGCTAATAATAGCGGCACCGCGGCCACCGCCCTAACTCAGAGTCAGTGTTGTTTTTAACGTCATTTTCTAGGCCATCACTTTAGCAGGGTACTGGGCGCCGCTCGTGGTGACGTAATGGTCTAGATGTGGCGCACAGGCAGCGCCTTCCCCACCCAGCGCAGGGGCTGCTCGTCTACATAGAGGCGTGAGCAGCTGGGAAGAGCCTCGCACACTGTCATTCTCATCTCCTCTTTTTCCCAGTGGATCTTGACCGGGCGTTAGCTTCGCAATGGTTCACTGTACTGCATAGGTATATTTCATGGATTTTTCTCTGTGTGTGTTATATTTGACAACAAAAAAGGACTAAATCTTTTATTTTATTTTGTCCTGTTTTCCTTTTCTTCTTCTTCTTTTGATACAGGCTCTTACTATCCAACCCAGTCTGGCCTCAGGCTCTGCATCCTCCTGCCTCAGCCTCCTGAGTCCAGGGATTACAGGCGTGCACCACCACGCCCTGTGGGCTACAAGTGCTATCTTCCATGCAGTTTCCAGGGCTGCATGTCAACCATAGGGCCACGAGGGAGCTTGCAGACCCATAGCAGAGGCCCCGAGCACCTGCCCTGTGTTCTCGCCCTCACGCGCTACACTCGAAGGCAGAGCGTCTGTATGCTTCCTCCTGCTGCCTGGACAGCACCTGCCTTCACCAGGACTAGCTGGGCAAGATTTGGGAGTAGATGGAGGCCACCGGGCAAGAGGCAGGGGCAGGAGCCACACAGTACTGCGCTTGCTTCCAAATCCTGGCCCTGGGACGCGGTGAGGCCCAGAGCCTCCGCTTCCTCATCTGTTCATTGAGACGAGGAGATCCTCACCTCAGAGGAGCTGGTGCTAGGTAGTCTGCTAGCAGGCTGCTCGGCAAAAAGGCTAACACGCTGTCGGCTCAGGGCAACAGGCTCCCAAGCCCTGGAGTCTCAAAGGACACACGGCAGTGTTGGCTCAACTCGATCCTGCAAAGGCAGGGCAGGGTGGAGAGGGGCGCTGTCCCACAGGAGTGCCTCTGCTCTGGGCAGGGGCAGCGGGGCCCCAGGTTTCTGTCAGCAGATCCTGCTTCCCCCACCTTCCTGGGGAAGCAGCCTCTCGTGCTGCTCTCTCCGGGCTGAGGAAGCACCTGCAGAACCTTCTCAAAGATCCCTGGCCTCCTGCTGGTGCCCACCTTAAACCAGCCCCTCTCCCTGTAGGCAGTGCTACATACTGATTGGCTTAGGCCTGGTAGAAAAGCAGGACCAGGGCCCCAAATGTGGGGCTGCTAATCACGCAGCCAGGGTGGAAGGATATGGAAGCGATGCCCAGCAGGGGTCATGCGTAAGTGACATTTTCCCAATAATTAGTAATCAATAAATGGAGACTATTACTGTGTATAAATGTAAATAACTGACGTTCATGAAACACCCATGGATAAAATATATATCTCTGTGGTTTACTTTTTCCACAGAGTTGCAATAGTTTGGATTTTAAACACCCTCCAAGGATCTACGGGTGAATCTTGATGCCCTGTCATGGTGGCCTGCTGGGAGGCTGGGGGAACTTCAAGAGGTGGAGCCTAAAGGGTGTGTTCAGTTATTAGGGTGTCCTCCAAGGGGATGGTGGGATGTGGGTCTCTTCTCCTTCAGCTCAGTCATGAGGTGAAGAGCTCCGCCTCATCATGGCCTCTCTGTCACAAGAGATTGGCTGCCTTTTATAGACCAGAATGCAAGAGGCCAACAGGCACGGAGTGAAGCTTCCAGAACTGTGTGCCAAGCACACCTTTCATGTTTCGCAGTGGACCCTTGATATGGACTCTGCTTGTTCACGAGGGCTGGTAGTAACTCAAGCTGGTTGTAGGTCAAGACCATTTTTCCCATATGAAATTACAGAAATGCCCATAATGCGTCTCAGACTTTCAAAGCACCTGTTAACCAACCTCTTCATAATAAAAAGGGCTGCATAATGCATGCAATTTACCAGAAACACCAATAACTTTCCTAGTATATTCACCAAAAAGTTATAAAATGTGTTTAATTCACCAGAAACACCAGTTTCAGACTGCGCCCAGCATTCAGGTTGACATCTCTGGCTTGCAGGAGGAGGATGAAATGGAAGGCGGCTACCGTTGGAAGGAGAGTCCCCTTGCATGGGAATGTCCGGAATCTGGCTCTCTGGGGCCCTTTCCCTCCTTGGGAGAGTCCGCAGCCACCAGGACCTGCTTCTGGATCAGCAGACCCTAGCCTTTTCAGAACTAAAAACTGGCCTAAGTTTGTCATTTTTGTATTTTTCTTATACAATTATTCTATAGATTACATAACATTGTCATTAAGCAAGTAAATACGATGCCTGGCCTTTGTCTGGGCAGGGCTCCTCTACAAATATCTGTAGCTCTGTCCATATGTTTACAGATTTTTTTTACTTCAGAAGAAGAATTCTTTTGCACTGACCCAGGTGGTTCAGCCACTGTTCTCTGTTGCTCGGCCGGAAGTTGCGGAAGCTCCTCTGTAGACAGCTCCCCTGGGTGCTTCTCTGCTGATTCCTCAACATCACGGCTGCCTCCCTGCAGGCCTGTGGCTTCTGCTCCAGTGACAGTGTCATGAGCCAAGGGGTCAGCTGAAGACCCAGGTCACCTATCCAGCCTTCAAATGTCCCTCCTGTCTAAGTTTAGGCCACACTTTCTTCCTGGCACATCTCGGTGTCCTTAGAGAGACATTGGCCCCAGATTTCTCAATTAACCCCACACAAGAAAGGTTAAATCTGCACCTGAGACCACCTGGAAGCACTTCAGGAACCGTTCCGTGGTGCACAACTTCTTAAAGTTAGCTACAACCTGCTGGCCCATAGGCTGCAGGAGAGGAGTTGTATTAGGTGGGAGGACTCGACTGAGACCCACGGGCATCCTTCAGCCAATTCTCCTTCCAAATCTCCTGGGTGAGCGGGAGCATCATCCATGATGAGAAGAGCTTGGGGGACAGACCTCTGTCCTCTAGGTATTTCTTAGCAGAAGGACAGAAGCCTCCCTGATCCACTCAAGAAAAAAATACTCTACTCTTGTTACCCAGGCTTTGTGTTAGATCTCCTCTTCTTCATGATTTTATGTGTTCTGAACCCTGTAGGGGTTTCAGAGGGACAAACCAAGACAGTCTTTAGCTTGAAGTCACCACTCACGCTGGCACATAAGCCGTAAGGTTAGCCTGTCCTTCCTAGGCTGTGGCCTGGTATTTTCTCCTCCTCCCAGGTAATCTATGTTCTCCTGGGCATTTTCTTCCAAAAAAGGCCAGCTTCATCACAGTTGCAAACTTGAGGAGAGCAGAAGCCATTTCCCTGCGTCATCATTTCCGAGAGGTGTATGTAACCTCCTGCAGCTCCTTTATGAGCACCGGCTCTTCAGCTTGCCTAGGTACGCTACGCACCCAGCTATAAGCCACCCCTCACCGGCATGAAGTGTTGCACTATTATCACTCACTGATGGACTGTCTTCTACAAGATCCACATTTCACAAATGGCAGGCTCGTTCAGGCAATAACCTGCCATGTGCCTTCCGTTTATCTACACGCATGGTAGCCTTTCTACCTCTAACACTGTTGATCATGACTTACTAATCTGAGCAACATTTGGCTTCCTTGTGCAAATCTGTCCTCTGTAAGATTACCGAGATTTCAACATATCGTACATATTTGTGAGACTGGCCACATGAATACCACTGTCATGTTTCCCCACAATTTCCTATTCTTTTTAATTGTGATTGTTTTCTTTATCTTCCCTTTCTTGGCTTCTTTTCTAGATTTTCGGACCCATTTTGATAGCAGTAATCATAGTGATTACACAAAGCATTAACTGAAATCATGTCCGGAAACACACTTACGTGCACTCGCGTACGCTTCTCTGGCACTGCCTGCCTTTGTTTGCAACTGCACACGTGCCTGGCATTCAGGCTGTAACTCAGAACTTTGGGCATAAGTTAATATCAGTTCCGATCAGAACCCAACTTGCTGGTATTCGAGGCTAGTTGTAACTTGAAGGTCCACTGTAAGTGGACTGTCTCAGTCATTTTGTTACAGTACCAGAAAGCCAACACTGAGCAAAATATCTTCCCATGAAACTCAGCCTGTTTCGGGTTACTGTGCTTTCTGGGTCTCCATGGTGTCTGCACAACACTCTCTAACATGAAGCAGGCTTAGCACAAAAGCACTTGGCTCCCTGTGAGCCTTCAACAGCTACATCTGGAGGAATGAAGCTTGGGTCTAAGTCAAGGTTGTTCCTGGTCAACTGCTAGCATGAAGCTTCAAGGCTGCTGTGCAGTGTGACTTTCCCCTTCTACCACAGGAGCTGCTCTATCAGCTGCAAAGAGATAGCAACACGTGAAATACGGGTGATGCAATGCTTCTGGAAAGCGCACAGGTGCTGCGGCCTGGAAGCTGCCCAGGGAAATGGGATGGAGATCGTGGCCTGATCTGCTGTCCTCTGGGGCTGTGGTCAATGTCCCCGCAACAGAGAGGGCTGTGGGTGCCAGTGCTAAGGCCAGGTGGAGGAAAGAAGGGCTCCATAGTTTTCACCATGACAATCTGAGAGACAAAAGTCACTACTTCAAACATATGAGAGGAGCATTATTTCATTTAAAATTTTATTTATTTATTTATAGTACTGGAGAATGAGTCCAGGGTCTTTGCATTGAAGTAAATCCCAGCTTTTCTTATTTTTCTTTATTTATAGACAGGATCTTATTATATTGCTAGATTGCAGAGGCAGGACTCAAACTTGTGATCTTGCTACCTCAGCCTCCCTCAGTGCTGGGATAATAAGTGTGCACCACCATGCCCAGTTTCATTAAGGGAATATTAAAGGTGAGAAAAGGGAAAGGCTTATATGGGGTTCAGACTGGCATCTAATACAGTGCTGAATTCCTAACAGCCTCAAGGTTCTCAACAGGGCTTAATGTTATAGTTGAAAGAACTCCCAAAACTCAAATAAGGGCCAGAGAGAGCCCAGCAGACTAAGCGCCTGCCTAGGCAAATACAGGGACCAGGGTTTGATCCCCAGAACCATAGGCTGTGCTGGTCACCAGGCACACTGAGCTGGTCACCAAGTCCCAGTGTGGTAGTACACACCTGTAATCCCAGTGTTGGTGAGGCTGAAAACAGGGGGATCACTAGGGGTCCAAGCTGCATAGTGAGACTCGGTACCAAATACATAAAACAACAACAACAAAATCCCTCAACTGAGTAGATAGGACCTATTAGGTGGAGAAAACTGATATTGACAATCCTGTTCTGCCCTGTAATCCTTATACAGTAGCTACCCACCCTCTTATCTACTTCACAAAATTTCAACCAAGGCCTGAAACCATAAATGGTAAGCTCCAGAAATCAACAATTCAAAAATTTTAGACAAAATTTATTGCATATATCACTCTAACTGTTCTATTTATTATTGCTTATATCTTACAGTGGCTGATTTATAAATTAAACTTTATGACTGGCAACCAAGTACAGGAGCAAACAGTAGGCATGTGAAAGGGCATGGCACGCTCTGTGACGTCTGGCCCTCGGACCAAGGGGGCCAACGGCATGCACCCCTCCCCACTCGGCACGTGTACCCCTTGGAAGCACTGCGGCCCATTTCTCTGCAGAGCTGGGCACACCTGCCTTTCTTTTTATATTCCTCCAAATAATTTTCTATTTTAAGTAACTTGTGGGATAGGAAGTTTACCTGTTTGGAACAATGCCATCTGATTCCAGCTCCTGAACTACAACACCCTAAAACATATTCTGTTCTTTGCAGACACTCAAAAAGGCAGAGGAAGTAGAGGAGGGGAGAGGCATCACTGAGTAAGGAAGACCAACCTCCCAACCAACACCACCCAAATCAAGAGAAAAATAAGACTCCTAGCAGAGACAGAGTAAGAGGCACGGAAGACTTCATGACCAAAATTCTCCCTGAAGTCAGTACTTAAGACGTGCTACACCTAATGGGAACAAGTAAAATACACACCACAAAACAATTCCCTGGAGTCTCTGAGGACTGTCATCCCTCTCCCTATCCTCATCCTTTAGACGTAACTGCATTCTTTTGTAGAACTATTTTTTAGAACAACTGCATTAGTGTGTATATAAATTTCATTTTTCTTGGGGAATTGATTGTACACATATTGCATCTTGATTACTTTTACTCCCCATCCCAGGCCCTCCTTCCTCCCGTACCCTTCCAATTGTGAGTCTGGCTGCTTCTTACCACTTCTCTTTATTTTGCTCTTTATTTATGTTTTGAGTCTCTCATACCAGAGCAAATGCGTGCCATGCATCCATCAGTATCTGATAAATTTCACTCAGCATGGTCCCCGGGTCTCCTCATTTTCTTACAACTAATGTAAACGCATCTCTCTTTATGTGTATGTGCTGTGTTTCCTCCATTCACCTGTGGACAGCTATGAGACTGCTTCTATGATTCAGCCGCTATGAGCTGTGCTGCTATATACATGGCTATGTACAGATCACTGTAATAATGATGTCTTTCAGTTTTCTGGGGAGAAGCCCAGAAGAGATCTGGCTGGATCAGGTGGCATCTCTAGTTTTCTGAGGAATCTCCACACTGATTTCCTTGGTGGATACACCAGCTTACAGTCCCACTGGCAAGGTGGAAGGGCCCCTCCTCCCCACAGCCTCCCCAGCACTTACTGTTCACCGAGTCCTTGATCATGGCTGTTCTTTCTGGAGTGAGATGGAAGCTCAGTGCTGTTCTTGTTTGCGCTGCTTTTACAGCCTGCTTCTTCCCACATATGGACTGGTCATCTGTACTCTTTCTGAGAAGCATCTATTCATCTCAACTGCCCATTTTCATTGGGTTTTTGTCTTAGGGGACCTAATTTTGGGGGCTGCAGCGTGAGAACTGGGCCTCACAGCACCCCTCCTGTGAGTTCCCTGACCCTCTCAGGTGGGAGCTTTGCAAACACCTTAGCAGGGCTGCTACACCCACGCAGAAGGATTCCATGTGGGGCGTGGAGGCCAGGGCCTGCACGCGGGCGGCAAGTGCCCTCCACCCTCAGCCCCAGCTGCCTGGCTTGTAAGCAGCAGCTCAACTCCTCAGCTATATATCTGATCCTGCCTTGCACAGGAGGCTTCTGAAGGCCCTTGCTTAAGACCTGGGGATGCTCCAGGCTTCCAGGACCCCAACGCATGTCTCCATCGGCACGGGGTGCGGGGGGGCATCAATGGCTGTGTACCCGGGGAGGTGGCCCATTGTTCACTTTGGACTAAAATAAAGTATCGACTCTGGAGCTGGGGAGATAGCTCTGTGGCACAAGTGCCTGCCTGGCAAGTGCAAGGTCATGAGTTCAAATCCTGATCCCACCAAAAAAGAAAGAAAGAAAGAAAGAAAGAAAGAATGAATATCAACTCTGGGGAGCTTTAAATCTTGGATTAAGTCCTGGCATTGATATCTGGCTGTGGGGGAGTTACTTCTTCTAAATAATAACCATTTCTACCGTAAAATGAAGTTACTAACAGTATCTGCACCATAGAGCTGCTAACAAGAGTAAGTAAAAGGATGCAAGTGGCACCTTTTATCAGAAGGCTTAGACACAGGCCCTGTTAGGGTTTGTGTCTAGGTGCCCCCCGAAGCCTCATGTAGTAACTTGGGGGGCGTCTAGGGCCTGTGATTCATGCATGATCCATTAATAGTCTTAGCAGAATGCTGGGACCATGGCTGCAAGTGTTGCCTGTGTTATGGGTGTGAGTGCTACCCGCACCCGGGGGCAGAGAGCCTGAAGGCAATATAAGGAAAGGAGAGCGCCACTGCCGCCACT
>PVKN010008215.1:10963-25554 GCA_004027915.1 Capromys pilorides
GCTTAGGTATGTCCCAAGGAGGAAATTGGGGGGGGGGGGGGAGAGACAGAGAGAGACAGAGACAGAGACAGAGACAGAGACAGACAGACAGACAGACAGACAGATCTAGACCTAGCTTACTTCTCTTGCCACTCCTAGAACCAGTGCCAGGAGAACTACCTCGACCTACAGTTCTAGGCAGGGAAACTCACTGCCCCTAGAGGGCCAAAGCCAGGGCCACCTGAGGTCTGCAGAAGAGCTAACAGGGAGCTGTGTTTTGCCTCAGTGCTGCAGAATTCTGTGGCAGGAGGTGGAGTGGTTGGAGTGAGCCCAAGACCCGGGTGCATCCGGCGGAGATTTCCACTGAGCTGGGGCCACCACTCCTCCTTTTAAGCCACTTTTCACTTATTTGCTTTCAGGGATAACCTTCCTCCACAAGAACTCCACCTCAGCGAAGCTGGAAATGCCTGAGCTGAGAACCAGAACTCTGCTGTTTGGCACAAGCGACACCTTTGTTGGGTCTCGAGGACCTTATGCTGAGTCCAAGGGACACTTCTTCAGCAGTCACCTGCAGTATGACTCCATGTATTTAAAACGACAAAATTATGCAGATGGAAGGCAGGGTAGTGGCTGCCAGAGGCTCGGGAGAGTGGGAGAAGGAGAGTGGGTGACTTCAAAGGACGGCACGAGGAAGCCCTTTCCACGAAGGAACGCCACGACGGCAGACATCTGTTCTGACGAGCGGTGCCCGGGCCCCGGGGCTGCTAAATATTGTGCATATAACTCTTAGTCTCACAAGATTTTGTGTTCCGGGAAGTGAAAACAACAACAATAACAATGACACGTGCACAGCTCTTTGATGAAAGATCTACTCTTTCAGGAGTCTTCAGACTTGTATCACTTTTCCCCCTAAATGTAGGGTTTGTGATAAGTATTTTGAATTTAACTGTTGGAAAGAAATCTGTGACTAGCTTCGTGACTTGTAACCAACTCTTCTTGCTGTCACCATATGGCGTTTCCTTTAACAAAAACATTTTACAGAAATAATGATAAAAATTACTTGAAGCTTTTATAAAAGTTAGAAGCTCCTGGCAATAAAAAACATCCCTTGTCATCATGTGGATCACGGTGCATCCGGTAAACAGGAAACACTCTGCTCTCCTTGCTGCTCCGTGTCTCAGAAGCGATGCATTCTGCGTGTCATACATCCTCGGCCACACTCCGACTCTCATTCACTGACCTCGCTCTAGATCACAGTCGTGCCCATCCACAGAGCCTGCTCTATTCATAGGCGTCTAGGATCCCACTCCCTTTGACAATTTGCAATAGAACAACATATTCTCTCTCTTCAGAGCTCTGGCACATGGTGTCAGTTCTGATAAGTGCAGCTGCTTGCAACAGCAAAAAAAAAAAAAACCAGGCTTAAACGCATTAGTGTCTCCTAGAGACGTGCGGACGGGGCCACTGTCAGTGGGGGCTCAAGGGCATGGTCTGCGTCCCTTCAGCTGCAGGATGGCTGCTCGGGACATGGTCAGGGACATGACATGACAGGCAAAGAGCCTTCAGGAAATCTCATGCAGAAACTCGGGTTCAGTCTGGAAACCAAATCTCGACTCCTGGCTCCCTCTCGGCCGCGGAGAAGTAAGGGATGGTGGAGACCTAGGGCAGCCCGTCAGCGCCACCCTCCTCTCAGTCCACTCCAGAACAGAGCAGAGAGAAGGCTTGCTTGGCTTGCTTCCCACAGGTCTCACCTGGGTGGGCATTCCTCTCGTGCTTCCCCTCGGCCTTCAGGCTCTCCCTGCATGGTGTGGAGTGTGTGTGTGAAGTGTTGACTGCTCCGCTTTACTTGTGTGACAAGGACCTGTGCCACCGCCCTCCGTGGGAGCTCAGCTGTGTAGCTGCTTCCCTCTGGTATCTATGGCATTTGGTGATTTCCTTTCCTTACTTCCATTCAGCAGGCAAAGCAGAAGTAGGACAAGTACAGGTCGGTGTCTCCATGCAGGCATCTGGCCTGGTGCGGAGCCCGGGCAGCCAGATGAGCCTGCGTCGGAAAGGGAGGGGCAGGAACGGACCTGGGAGAGGGAAGGCAACTGGCCCGCCTCTCAGCGGCGGAGGCAGTGAATGGTCTGCGAGGTATCTGACCACGTTTCTTGGGTAACTCACCCTCTGGTTTAAAAAAAGAAGTGTTCTAGCACCCAGGATGGCTTTAAATATATAAACAAGTTGCATTCATGCTCGTCTACTTGAAGATCTATGGAGCCTTCTCCATGATAAACAGCAGGGGTACAGATAACTTCCTTTTTTTTTTTTTTTAAATCCCTTGCTATTAAGCTGGGGATACAACTTTGAAGGTTCCTTTTTAACAATTAATATTATCACCAGGGCTCTTATTCTTTAATCTACCAAATAACCAGGTGGATGTGCAGTGAATGTGCCATGCATCTTAGCAAAGGTCCTGTTGAGACTTTTCAGAGGCAACAGATAGGGTGGGGCAGTGGAGGAGGAATGGAGAGAAGTAGGAGAGAAAGAGGGTGAGAGGAGGGCTGTGTCCACCGCCAGACAGTCCACCTGGGGAGGGAAGTGTCCTGGCAGTGCTGCCAGCCTCTGGGGAGGCCTCGAGACGCACGCCGGAGTCCTGCCTGTGTTTCCCTCTCCACCACAGCCGCACTGCTCTGTGACATCCAGATTATGGCAGGAACGATGGTGCTGGGCCTCCAAGCCAGACCACAGGGGACCCTGGGGCCTGTGCCTGCACGCTCTCCCTCGGGGGTCCCTCTCACATGCAAGCCAGCAGCCACCCTGCCCTGCAGAGAGGTCAGATGCGGAAGAGAGGACCCTCCCTGTCCAGCCAGTAGGTGGGGTCCCAGGGTGTGCTCAGGGGGCCCTGCCACAGCTGACACCCAGACGGCCATCAGAGCACCAGGCTGCTGGCCCCCAGCTCCAGGGCACCATCCGTGGAGGGGTGGGCGCTGGGCGAGCCACTCATCTGGAGTAGCTTGGCAGCAGCAACAGAGGCGCCCTCCTTTCCCCCCCTACAGGGGTCAAGCCAGTTTTCCAATCTTCTCAAGGATTGCTTCTGACAAGAAGGAAACATCAGCTGCCGTCCACACACCCGCCTCCCCTGCCATCTCTGGAGCAGACCTGAGAGCATACGGAGGTGGTGGCACACGCAGGGCCGGGCCTGCTGGGCGGGGCGGGGGAGGCTGCCAAGCAGCGCACTGGAGGCTCAGGAAGTCAACGCGCTTCCTCTGCTGCGTGCGTAGCAGCAGCGACAGAGCATCGTGATGGCCTCGCAGCCTACGCCACGGCTTGCGCCTCTCAGTGCACAACACTGAAATCTGAAGCTCCAAAATCGGAATTGTTTGGAGTGCAGACAAAACACCACAAGTATGATGATTCAGTGTGTACAGGCTTTACTTCATGGAGAATTGGTAAGAATACTGTATAAGAGGACCTTCAGGCTGCGTGACAGTGCATACAAAACAAAAATGAATTTGGGTTTAGGCTTGGGTTCTATCCCTGAGATAACTCATTATGTATACATCAATATTCCAAAATTAAAAAAAAAAACACTAAAATCCAAAAAGATTTCTAGTTACAAGCATCTTGGATAAGGGATGCTAAACCTGCAGTAGGCAAAACAAAGTGTTCCCGAGAACAAAGGGCCAGCTTACTGTTACCAGAGTCACAACCATGGCGACCAGTCACGGGCTCACACTTTGCACCTTGGGAAATGGGGAAATGGGGACCCTGTGAGGTGCAGAGCCAGAGAGCAGGGAGCAGTGGAGCTTGGGCGGCCAGGACGTGGGCCTGGAGCTGGTCGAGACCCAGCTCGCTGATTGGATCCAGAGAGCGCCCCACACCAAGGGCAGGACCATGGAAGAGGTGCAGGGAGCCAGGGGCTGCCAGCCACAGCATCGGGATCACATTCCTCCTGTGCTAGCAGCTGATGCTGTGACGCTGAGCGAGTGCACAGACAGCGAGACACACACCCAGGGTAACACAGGAAAACACCCCTTGAAGTTACCCTGAAAATACATATTTTGGACTTTTTAACAGTCTGCAAGATAATCAGAAGAGGTGCCTTAGAACAATGCAGATTAATATTCTAGAAGCTGTGCAGTTTATTCAGTTGGTCTTTGTCTCAGTTACTCTTCACTCATTGCTGGGACAAATATCCAACACTCAAAATGAGGGAAGGAAAGGTTTATTTAGTTCACAGTTACTGGAGGTTTCAGTCCACATTCAGCTGTGTCCAAAGCAGACTGGCACATGGCAGAGGGCAGCCTTTCATGGCGGCAGCTAAGAGCAAGAGAGAAAGGAGGAGGAGTAGCAGCAGCTCAAGCCCCTAACTTCTCTTCCTCCCTTACACTGAAATGCAAATCATCTGCCCCAGGGGAGGGGCAGCACCCATTTCTACAAAACTCAATTACAAATTCCAACAGCTGCCCTAAGACTGCATCAGGCTTTGGGGGGACACCTAGACACAAACCATAACAGTCTTTTTCACAGGCAACAACTGGGCATGTGCCACTGTGTGTGGACTTGGTCACTGGCTCAGCACGCCTGGGGGTGGCACTGGTGTGGCATGTGGCGCCAGGAATTGAACCTTGGTCCCCGTGCTTGCGTAAGCAGGCACTTAGCCCACTGAGCTATCTCACTGGCTGGAACCTTCTGTTTCTGTTTATGTCAGTTCCCTGTGTAGAAGGCACACACAATCTAATTTCAGTACTGAAGGGGTAGTTTGCAGATTAGAACAGCTAATTTCTCCAAGGCAGTCATAATATTCTCCTGCGGTCTTATCCTCAGTACCTTGGACAGAGCCAGAGCATTGGTGTGGCGGCTGAGCCCTCCACCCAGAGCTGAAGCCCCCATCCTGCGAAGTGCCACAGAACAGTCGCTGCTTTCCTCACCACTACCTCCCCGCTCTCCCTCCACCGAGAGGGGCTGAATCTAGTGGGGCAGGTCCTCGGGCACTGCTTGAGTAAGAGGGCCTACTGTGTGCCAGATGGCACCCACGGGGGCAGGGCCTTCCCTGACGCCCTCCTTCAAGCCTGAGGATGTCTGATGTGTTGCCCATGGGAGACCTCGTGGGTACTCTTGGCCTGCAGGCCCATGCCTGCTAGTGGGGGGACGCTGAGGGTAACAGAGGCGTGGCGGCCTTTGTGACACACCCCCGTTCTGGAGCGCTAGAGTGCTGTGGGCCTATGCTTTCAGTTACGTACAATTCCGCCCAGATCTTGCTGAGAGTGTGGGCCGTTGTGGACCACAGGTCCTGCTGACCCCATGTCCCTTAGTGGCCATGCCCACTCGGCTCTACTGGACATAGTAACTGCTTCTGTGACAGCGATGGTGATTGTAACTACCAGCTGGCATTTCTTGTGGACATGTACATCCTTTTTTAACATTTTGATTTTATTTTATGGAAGAGAGGTAAAACACAATTTCGTAACAAAATGATAGGACAGCAACAATAGTTAACAGACGTTCTTATCTTTAAAGGAGTTGCTCAGGGTGTAAGTCATGGACATGCAAATTTCTCCAATCAATAGCAGCACAAAACTTGGCTTTTAATGAACTAAGGGGCACTCAGAAGTATAACTGTCTTTCATTTCTTGTCTTTTCCCTACTGCCCTTTCCCTTCACCTGTCCTAGTTTCTTTTTCCTTTTGAACAATTTCTTGCCATTTTACAGTATCTATTGTACACTGTAGAATTTATTTACTCTTTCTATTCCTCATATCAGTGAGACAGTATGATGTTTACATGTGAATATGATTTATTTTACTTACGCGTATAGTCTCAAGTTGTGTCCATTTACTTTTAAAAGTCTAGTTTATCCTTCTTTATGGCTGAGTAGTACTCCATTGTATCAAAATATCACATTGGCCATTCCTCAGTTGATGGGCATCTGGGTTGTTTCCAAGACTTAGCTACTAGGAATTGTGCTGCTATAAACGTGGGTGCACATACATCACTGTGGTGTGATGTTTTTAATTCCTCTGGGAAGATACCCAGAGGGGGAATAGCTGGATGGAATGGGGCCTCTAATCCTAGTTTTCTGAGGACACTCACGTATTACGGTTTATCCAGTGTGGAGGATATTCCGGTCCCTATTTTGTACAGGTATAAACTGAGGCTCGTTGAGTCCCGCGGCACAGGGTCATCCAGCACAGGGCTGCTGCCACCAGAACCCAGCCCTCGGGCCTCACTGCCAGCCTCTTTCTGCCTTCTCGCCCCATAGGCCTAGAGCAGCAGAGGGCGCCCTCACCTGACTTCACAGCTGCCGAAGTCTGTGCCAAAGGTCAGCGTGTGGCAGTGGTGAGTCCCTCGGGTGCAGGAGTATCTTTGGTATTCTGGAAAGAGTCACTCACATCTTTTTAGAGAGAAAAAAAAAATCCCCTCTCTTGGGCCATGGTGTGGCATAGATTAGGGAAAATTGTGAGTCCCCGGCTAAAATCGGAAAGGACTCAGACCCACCCCACAAGTGACCGACAGAACTCCGAGTTCCTCTGTTGAGAACCAAATCCTATTTTCACTTGTGTACTTCATTCGCCTTCGCTTTTTTGGCTTTTTAATTACATAGCAGAAAGAGCGGCTGCAATTTCCTCCCCTGTCACGCAGGAGCATTCATCAAGGAGCTCCTGGCTCTGCATTGCCGCCGCCTCGCTTCAAGACTCTGATTTCAATCTCCGCAGAGGCAGGAGGGTCGGGCGCTTTGACCCGAAGGTTAATTATCTGCAAATATGTTAAAAATCACACAAAACCTCATCCTGGAAAAAGAGAATCAAAGCCACCCTGCCTTCACGTTACCTGTCTTCTTTTGTGTGCTGGTGGGGAGGACAGAGTGGGCTGGGCAACCTGTGCCTGGCAAAGTCCTCAGCTTCCCGCTGGATAAGCAGGGAGTGGACAGGGCTGTCTTGTGGCATCGGCATTTTTCAGTTGGCACAGTACTTGGCACACAGGAAAAAACCTGAAAACTCTCGGATGTGAAGTAAATCAAAGGGAAATGAATGGAAAAGTAGACTAAGAACATTAAAACACTTAAATGTGTGTCCCCCCTATTTCTGAAGAAAAAATAAAGAGAACCAAGGAGGAGGCTCCCTGGGGCCATGAGGGGATGGTGGGGGGATGGAGTAGCCTGTGCAGCTGGGGTCGGAGGCTCAGGGTGCCAGGGGCCCAGTCTCCTCCAGCCCCTCTGGACCACTTTTCTCCCCACCTCACCAAGCATGACTGCGCTTCTCTCCAGCTTCTCCATGTCTTCCCATTGCCCTGCAGTCGTTCTGTACTCAGACTGTAATTATGAAGCTCCTTGGAGCACCACGTGCACAGCCGGCTGCGGAGGGCACTGAGAATAAGGACAGCGAACACCCCCGAGTGCCTGCCACATGCCGGGCACTGAAGGCTGCTCCCAGGTCTCAGCCCCTCGGTCCTCAGGTCCTGCACCACCCGGCAGGACCTCTCTCCTTTCACGGTGTCTGCTGCTACTGTTGACAAAGACAGCTGGGTTTTTGCGTCCTCACTGCCCAGCCTGGTGCCTGGCCCATGACAGGGACTGGGCAGCGTTTGTTCTGTTCTTTACGTGACTTGTAATCAGCGAGCGGAATAGACTTGTGCAAAGCAAAACAAAACTCAAGCCCAAGGAGTGCAAGAGGACAGGGTTCAGAACAGGGACAGTGGGGTGAGGGTAGCTCTGAAATCCTGACCCCGGGATGGGGTTGATGGACTCTTAGCAGGCGAGCAGAGGAGCAGGCAAAGGTAGTCGTGGGCAGGCCTGGTTCTCCATGGACAGGCCTGAAGCTCTGACACAGCCTGGGGACAAAGTCCTAGGTGAGATGGAGGGATAAATCACATTCAGACTCTGATGACAGAAAGTGTCCTAGCCCCAGGTAGCAGACGCTGCAGCCCTCAGAGGGAGCAAGGGCCCTATTTTTATGCTCTTTAATTTTTAATGGGAAAAGATGTTGGAAAAGACAGACAGAGATCAAATGATATGTGGGTACCCAAGTGCTCACAGGCCGAGGACTTTTCACTGCAAAGGGACTTTGAGCTCCAACTGCACAATCTGCCCCGGGTTCTGCCCCATGAGAGCAGGACACCACTCGTTGAGTAATGCTTGGGAGATCAAAGATAAGACAGCAAAAGTGATCATTAAAAAGCACAGTCCTGGGTGTGCCCATGTGTGATGTTTGGGGCCAGGGGCTCTTAATGCAAAGGGCAGGAGCTCATGGGCTGAGTGTAGAGCGGGGTGTGGGAAGGGCCAGGACTCCACCCTGCAGAGCAGGTGAGTTTTGAGGGCTCTATGGAGAAAGAGAGAAAGGAAGGAAGGAAAAAGAAAGAGGAGGAGGGAAAGAAAGACGGGAAGAAGAAGGCAGGATAGAATAAGGGAGTTTATCTTCCTGTGGGTGACAGTCTCTGGGACTGATCCCATGCAACTAGCCTCACTGTCCAGTTTCTTCCTGAACCTTTAGAAAAACCCATCTTCTCAGCTATCATGCCACAGACAAGCTACTCCCTGAGACTGTTTTCCTCCCTCCCTCCCTCCCTTCCTCCCTCCTTCCCTCCCTCCCTTCCTCCCTCCCTCCTTCCCTCCCTCCCTCCCTCCCAAGCTCTGGTTTCTCTACAGACAGGGGCTGCTATCCTTGGTGCTAAAACTTTCAGAGCCCAGGGCCGTGACTGTCTCTCCCTTGTCTTCCTTCATACCTGTGTGACGCTGGCCTCCTTACTTAACCTTGCAGTGCTTCTGTCTCGTCTTTAAGTGACCATATAGGGCTGAGAGGATTAACAGAGCCGATCCTGCTAAACCTCTTAGAACAGAGCTGGGTGTGCGAGACACACATGCCGGAGCCCGCGATCACTGCTGCTGGTTCACAGTGGCCAGAGGAGGTGAGACTACTGCTAATGAGAGGACTATTTAATAAGCATGAGTGAGTGAAGCCCTAGCTCATGGGCCCTGAGGGATGGCCAGCTCTTGGGTAAGCTGTCTTTTGTGATGACTACTTTTGTCACTTAGAATGGAAGCTTTTAGAAGGACACTTAATTCCTCTCCTGTACCCGTGCTCAGACATATTTATTGATGATAACAAATTACTGCCCTATGACACTTTTTTTAGAAAATAAATCCCTCAAAATTTCCAAGTCTAGTTGGACAGTATCTCTTTGTAACCTCCTTTGTGTATATACAGCTCCAGACCTGGAGTTAAATAAAGTCATCCCCCTTCCCAACAGAACGGTTCCTCTTTCCCTTCTTTTCTTCCTTCTCTCTGGTCTTGAAAGAAGTATCACCCATCTTCTTTCCAAGTATCTTTCCCCAAAATATTTAGTGTCTTGAATTTCATTTCCCCTATAATTAACTCCTTTCTTCAATTTCTCTTCCCTCTGAAAAAACTCACATTTTCCTAAAACACTCTCTCTCTGTCTCTCTCTCTCTCTCTCCCCAAGACCTAGTGTTCTATATCTCTATTCAATGTTGAAATTTTTACAAGGGCCAATGGTATTTCCTGCCTTACCACTTAATCCATAAGGTATGGTGCTCCATTATTACCCTTTCCCTGCAACTATGGATTTAAAGGTAGCTAACTCACAAGCGAGCTAGTTCTCCTTCTTCACTCATGCAGACCTTTGAGGGCAGAGCCAACCCCACTTCTTCTTGGTCCTCCTTTCTCTCATCTTGCAGGGCTCTGAGCTCCCCAGGGAATCCCAGTCACCCTGGACTGCCGCTTCTTGAGCTTGCAATCTGCTCTTCCTTCCAAGGTGGCCATCCTCTCTGCTCACACGGATGGCTCCCTTACCCAGGTCTGGGTGTTCCTGGGAGACGTCCTTGATCCCTGTCTGGTTTTCCCTTTGCTTTGTCCACATGCATGACTGAGATTATCTCCTCCTCTATGGAGAACACCTCGCTGCCCTCTCTGGGGAGCCCATTTCTAGCACTTGCTGAGCACCTCCAAGACTGCAGGTGCATGGGGCTGAGATCTCACCTGGTGTGCACTGGGCTCTCTCCTCTCTACCTGCTCTTCCCCCAGGTTCCAGTACTTGCTCACTAGACATCTTTTCAGTCACATGAGAAAAGAGCTCCAAGCTTTGGGATCATTTCAGACTGGCTTCCTGCCATGGCTTTGGGTCTTTGCAAGGTGAACAATATAATACAGGACACATTTTATAATATTATTTTATAATGAATCACCCAAGAATCACATACAAGAAGTGCAGGAAGGGCCCAAAGGTCAGTGGTGGATGCTAGGAAGTCTGTGCCTGAGGGATGCAGGATCTGTGCAGCAGCCGGAGGTATCTGAACTGGAGATAGGAAGCAACACTGAAGGTAAGCACCAGAGCTCCCCGAAAAGTACCACAGCCATCCTCAGCAACAATGAGGTCTCGAGCTCCTCCAGTGATGAGGAAAGCTTAGTTCCCATCAGGAAAGCCAACATGACAAGCTTCTCCATGAGGCTGAGCAGTGCACCATCTTCCCCTCTGGAGCCAGGAAGCCATGTGCAGGATGAGGACTAAAGCTCCTCCAAAGCCAGCACGACCAGGCCCTCTAGCAGAACAGCCCAAGAGAACCAGCAGCTTCCAACAGCTCCGTAACTTCTCCAAGCGGTTTCTCAAACAGCCAACTAACAGCTTCTCCATTCTGCCTCTTATGCTGCTGGCAACAATCCTCAGGTGGGCCTCTCACACCCAGCACCACACTAGTTCACTTCAGCTGGGTGTGAGAAGTTGACCACCAGTTAGCTATCCACTACACTGCCCTCTATGGCCTCGGTAGCTAATCTGTGTCAAATCAGCTCTCTCAAACTTCCGTCTCACCTTGTCCAGTCCTAAGTCTACCTCACTTCAGTCTCTGCTGCAGCCTCTGATCTCTGCCTTCTATTGGAAATCTGTGCCATCTGTCTTTCCCCTTTCCAACCACCATTACTTGTTCAAAGCCCAGTCTAACCACAGCCCCGCTCTACTTCCCACTAGGTGGAGACTGCTTTCTCCTCTGTAGATGGGCAAGTGAGACCCTACAGTTAGTCACGAAGCCAGACTTCATTTGAGTATGTCTAGCTCCAAGGCACACTGCTATCCTATTGTTGTCTGGTTGGCTGCATAAAAAGATGGACAGATCAGTGGGTAAATAAACAGATGAAGAAATAACATGTTTGCAATGACAATGTCAACCCAAGGTCCTTGGTGTTACAGGCTTGGTTCACAGCCTATGGCTCTATTGGAAGGTGACAGAAGCTTTGAGAGGTGGGATCTACTTGGGGAAAGTGAAATCACTAGGAGTATGCTCTGGAGAGGAGATCAAGATCCCATCTTGTCCCTTTCCTTTGGCTCCTGGCTACCATGAAGTAAGCATTTTCCCCTGCCATGCCCCCTCCCTCCAGTAGGAACTGTTGCCACCACAGGCAACAGTGGGTGAGGTGACCATGGGCTGAGCCCTCCAAAACCGTGAGCCACAATGAACTTCTCCTCCTTTGTTGTCACAGAGCCAGGAAACTAAGCCTCAGTAGCTGATAACTAAGGATGACCTATATGGCAGATGTTCAAATGGTGGGCTGCCTTGCCATGGTAGGCCAGTGGTGCTGAACCAAAGAAAATTTTTCACTTGCCAGGAGATATACCTGGCAGTCTGGAGGTGTTTTAGGTTGTCACAGCTGAACAAGTGAAGGGTGCTATTCCTGGTAGAGATAAGAGATGATACTAAACATCCCACAATGCATGTGAAAAGAACAACCTGGTCAAACATGACAGTCGTGCTGTGGCTGAGAACCTCTGCTTGGAGGGATTGCGAAGGCATCTTCAGAATACAGCCAGTGCTTGGGGGAAAGTAAAGGCACACAGGGAACCTCTTTATATTTGAGAACTTGTGCTTCAAAGGTAGGCAAATAAATTCAAAGGCAACTCAAGGAAATCTGAATTTTACAAAATGAGGGCACAGGTGCTGTGGGTAAGTGTTTTGTCCAGTCCTCATGAGGAAAGAAAGGCCGAGAAAAGCAGATCTCTGAACACAGAGAAGGACAAAGCGTTATGAAACAGCCTGAAAATTCCCCAAGAGAAAAATAATTTGAGTGCAAGCCTCACCTTTGAAAACTATATCTGCTGGATACACAGCGCCCCTCCTGACCAGGCTCCTGACTTCCGAGACTGTCGACCCCTGCTGCCCCACCTCGTCCTCACTCGGTCCTCTCCAAGGTTCACAGCCACCCTCTCCGAGGTCCTGGCCCAGCTCAAGGGGCAGCTGCTCAGAGTGCTCTGCCCACGGCAGGGTTGGGACACTCCACAGCCCACCAGGCACTACTGGGGAGCTCACAGGATGCAGAGCACTCACCCCTAGAGGAAGGGGAGTCAACACATACTCAAAGCCAGCAGCAAGCACCAGCTGCCCGGGGCCTGGCTCCTCTCCTACAGCAGGAAGATTAATTCTGCCTGGCACTAAATGCCTGCTTTGTTTAAGTGCCCTTTTCAGTTAAGTTGTGAAAAATGGAAATAACAGCCGTCTGCAG
Source organism: Capromys pilorides (assembly GCA_004027915.1). Taxonomy (NCBI): domain Eukaryota; kingdom Metazoa; phylum Chordata; class Mammalia; order Rodentia; family Capromyidae; genus Capromys; species Capromys pilorides. The sequence goes on from PVKN010008215.1 coordinate 23,430, forward strand.
CAGGAGGAGCAGCACGGATCCCCAAAGCCACTGGAGCTGAACGCCAGCACTCTGGGCAGCACAGTGGCCAAACAAGCTGCTGTCACAGGAATGCTAGCCGCCACCCTCACAGTGACCAGGGCCAGAAGCGGTGCGCATGGACAGTATCCTGGGGGGCAGGGGGGCAGCCCTGGCACAGCAGCATGGCACAGTGTGGCAAATCCTGGAGCAGAGGCAGGGCCACACCAAGGCAGACACAGAAAATCGTACTGGAAAGCACAGCTCCCAAGGGGCCTGCTCCTTCAGCTTTCTGGGGAAACCTCACCCTGGAGGTGCCACATGGCCTGCGGTTTCTAGTCCTCCAAGCCAAGCTCCAGCTGGCCCCCAGTGAGCCAGTGGGCTCTGTGAAGAGAGCCTTTCTTTGCGATTTAAGCCAGTTCGGTGCCAGTTATAGCTAGCCACGGCACACGTGTTTTCCTTGTCACTTACTGCAGGCAGACAATCACATGCGTGCGTTCTCAGCTTTGCCAACAGCAAAAATCATTCTGAAGAAGACATTCTTTCTAGATGAGGAGCACTATTCCCTGCACCTCCTCACCTCTTCCTTGTCATGAATAAGCAGTCGTTTGATCTTTAGCAAACCTCAATTCAGACACAGATGAAGCCAAAGACAGAACAAAAACAAAAGCAAAACAAACCAAAAGCCAATACAGCTATAATGCTCCAAAAATCCATAGTTTCCCTCCAAATGTCACCAAACAAAGGCATTGAGTCCTGTCTAAGAGCATTTGCAAACCCTTCCCGGCCATTCTCAGCTGTTAGATTATTATGAAATACACCCGAATCCCGGGACGAATCGCAGGCCTGGCGCCATTCCTCCATTTAAGTTTCGCATGAAAGTCACTCCCTGCAACTTGGAAACTCCTGCCCTGGCTCGAGATCAACAAAGAAGGTGCCACTATGGATGAATCATTAATGACCAATTTGCAAATGTTCCCAGACCCCCTCAGTCCCTCAGTGCCGCGCTCACTCATCTCTCTCTCTACTCCTTCAATTATTTAGCATCCATTAAGGGCCCAGGGCAAGCTGAGCTCTGAGTCGCCTCTCAGCCCCGCTGCACCCTTCTACCAGCTTCCTTCACCTGAGCCCTGCCACCCCACAGGCAAATTGACCTTTGCCTCCAGACAGGAAGCTCATTTAGAACTCACTGTCTGCTGGCATCCCGCGCATTCCGTTTCCAAGTGTCTTGAACACTGGGCTGCCAGCAGGATGCCAGAGAGGCTTGGGGCCTCTTCCTGGTCAGGGGCGATACCCAGAGGCAAATGCCAGAAGATAAGAACCTGGAGCCCTCAGTCTGTGGGCTCCTTGGATGCACTAAAGCTGGACCTGAGTGGTTGGGGGTGCTTATTAATATGCACAGAGGGCCCCGCAGTGTGCCAGAGCGTGCCTCTGAGGGAGGACAGACAGCGAACACGACAGCAGCGTGCTGAGCAGCGCTGTGGACTCCGCTGAGGCCTCAGCACAGAAGCAGGTGAGAGTACCTGCTCCACAGCTTCCTGAAACCCACCAGTTCAGCATGTGGGTCTCATCTTTACAGAAAGCCCCTGACCTAGCTTTTCCTACATTCTGGCCACTCAGCATCCTGTCACTACCTCTGAAAAGTGATGACAAATATAAATGACACTGCTGTCACCATGTCCCAGGAAACCAGGAGGAGAGAAAGCCCAGGGAGAAGGACCAGGTCCAGCTTCCTCAGAGGCCACATGAGAGCTGGCCACCGGACACTGGCTCTGCCAATCATCCTGCCATGCCAATAACGCTGCCTGGGCAGCCGCAGCAGCCACAGCTCCATTGTGTGGTCACCTGGTGATTCTTACAAATCCCAGCCTGGTAGAGGAGACGCGATCACTCCAGTTCGCAGATACTATGAGCGGGGCTCCGTGAGCTCAGTAGTATACCTAGGGTCCCGCCATTTGCCCTCGGCAGTGGTAAAACTGGGATTGTGCCACGCTGTTTTAGTGAAATCAATGGGTCTGGGATGGAGAGACAGCGGACAGCTTACAGACCGCGATTCACTCCAGGCTCCCTGGGTCAGGAAGAATGGCCGTCTCTGAGAGCTGGTGACGCAGGAGCTGTGGGGAGGAAC